>JAGKTI010003986.1:0-52647 GCA_018397915.1 Birgus latro | reverse complement strand
AGAGAGAGAGAGAGAGAGAGAGAGAGAGAGAGAGAGAGAGAGAGAGAGAGAAGGGAAGGTTTGAGTGTGTGTGTGTGTGTGTGTGTGTGTGTGTGTGTGTGGTGATGGTATGGGAGGTAAGGAGGCCATAGTATAGATAGCGTAACACCTCTTCCTTTCCAATTTATTCTGGGCACCTCTGAACACGCTTCCTCTCTCTCTCTCTCTCTCTCTCTCTCTCTCTCTCCCTGATCAAGCCCTCCCTTTTCCGGAATATCTACATAGCCAAGGTGACTTTACTGGACATGGGTGATCTTACATGTCATCACCCCATTTACCTCCATCGTCATCACCTTCATCATCATCACTGTCATCGTCATCATCATCATTGCTATCGATCATTATCATCATCATCAATGTCATCGTCATCATCATCATCATCACCACCGCTGTCATCATCATCACACACACACACACACACACAGCAGACATGACATACCTATACGTATGCATCTCTCTCTCTCTCTCTCTCTCTCCACACTATTAACCAAAACAAGAGCTGTCCCCAGCATGTAGCAGCGCCTTCTACAGAACGCACCTTCAGCCCGAGTACATGTGACGCTATGAGGGAGGGTAATGTGCGTGTGTGTGTGTGTGCGTGTGTGTGTATTCTTGTTACCGCCAAATTATCACATACCCAAAAAAGACTAACTAGGAGAGTGTATGTGAATCTGGTGGAGGAGGAGAGGGGAGGAGGTGGCTTAGGATGAGGAGTAGGGATGGGGTGGAGAGGTAATGTATGTGAGAAATGGGTGTATGGGTTGGAGGGAGGGCAGTGTGTTGGCAGAAGGCAGGGTGATATATGCAGGTGTTTTGTTTGTGCCCGGTTCTTCCGCGATTAAGGGATCTTGCTAGATAGATAGATAGGTGGATTGATTGATAGACAGGTAGGTAGGTGGGTAGGTAGTAGGTAGGCAGGCAAGCAGGTAGATAAGTAGACAGATAGGTAAGTAGGTAGGCAGATTAACTGACGAACAGGCAGAAAAATAGGCATATAGACAGATAAATGGGTAGGTAGGTAGGCAGACAGGGAGGCAGGTAGATAAGTAGACAGATAGGAAGGTAGGTAGGCAGACAAATATGCAGACAGACAGACATAGCTTGATAAATAGATAGACTGACAGACAGGGCACACTTTTTGAACAGAAGGGGTACAACAAACATAATCTTCATTAACCTTCTACCACAAAAGACCTTCGCTAAACTGCCTGGAACTAGCTAGAAGAAAGCAAATAGCATCATGGCAGCGAAGGAGTTAGTAAGCAGGGATAGAAATGTCTGGAGGGTTTATCTATCTAGTGTTTATCTATTTATGTCAGCCGTCACAGGATGCAGAAAGAGATAGACACCCAAGCAACTAACCCTTCCTCCCCTCCCCACCATAACCTGTTTTTTTTTTTTTTTATTACACCCGTGCTTGCGACGTGAGGGAAGGTGTTATGTCTGGTGTGTGTGTGTGTGTGTGTGTGAACAAAATAATTCAGAGTTTTTATCCTATTTTAACCAAACTTGGTGTAATGATAGAGGGTTAACCAATCCATTCTCCTGTTAATTTTTTAAGAACTGCTCAAATATAAAGGTTACAAGGTTAATTAAAAATCTGACCAAGCAAGGTCAGTTTAAGCTGTTTTTACCTATTACACTCATTTACCATTTCAATCAATCTTCTTTTTGGCCTAACACACCTCCTCCCACCTTCAAAGTCTTTCATATTTACATCTTTTCATTTTCCTCTCAACTTAATTTTTTTTTTCTCATTATCTCCATACCATTGGTGCATGCCCACGTTTGCCTTTTTATCAACAGACATCCTTACCCCATATCTCTCACATTTCTTATCCTACCCAGACTATGCAACTCACATTGTTCATTTGTAGTCCTATTTCCACTGCTTTCACTCTCAACTTTCAAACTCACACCACACCAAGGTTTAACATCCATAGGTTAATTTGGGTACAAAGATATTTTCATTTAATTCTCTTGCAGCAAATCCAAACTCAGACCTTTGTTTAGAATCAAGGTCTTCATAGCACCAGACATTTTTTGTGCTTTAGTCACTGTCTCCAGCTCCTTAACATTTCTCTCGTCTTTTACTTCACGAAGGTCCTTCATTTCTATATCACAGGCATATCTCATCTACAGCAAACAATAGCGCTAGCCAGAAACCAAAATAAGACTCCAAATGACATCCCTGGTTTGATGGCTAACTCTTCCATCACTGCAGTCTTCATTCAATAGCACATCACAATAACTATTCTTCTCTCTCTCAACAGTCATCACTTTACTCTTATCTACATTTCTTTTCTCATCCTGCACCTCATGGACATTCACGAAACTCTGCACCAGTCTGCAAACATCCGCTTCTCTCTTAACAAGCAGCACATCACCTTCATACGTCAGATCTGAAATACCTAACACTTCACTGTTCGTTACCAGCTTCGTTCCCTTTCCGTCAACTCCTATTCCTACCTTTCCTGATCCTACCAATTTACAGTAAATACTATACAGCTATGGGAACATCATACACTCTCGTCTTCCTTCAACACTCAGTGCTTACAAAAGACGTCTTAGCTTGCGGGGACTAACACGGTAACTTCTATAAACTGTAGAACTTTGTATAATTTATTAAAAACTGTACATTATCAACAAATAAACAAGCATCCTTCACTGTGAGTACTATCTATCTGTCTGTCTATTCATCATTATTCAAGCCCCCAGAATCCTGGCTCTATCCATTACTGATAAAAAAAAAAAAGATTCTGGGATCATAATATGCCTCTTCATATCACTGTTAACTCCTCCAGTCTCATAACTTATTTTCCACATTTTCACATTTGTTCCAGCCACCCACCACACAATTATTTTATTCACATTAAGAAGGATATCTAATTATGAGGGAGTTAATGAAGGCTGCATCTAACCTCTTCAGTTCAAAACGTCTTCCCTAAGCCCAATACAGTCGTCTGAAGAAAGAAGAATTAACCCTTTCAATTCAATTATATATTTTTGCAATATTTTTTGCCAACACCAGACAACTTTTTACACCTTGGGACAGATATGTAGTAGTGAAGAGATTAATGAAAGCTGTACGTCTGACTTCTCCAATCAAAACGCTAAATGCAATTGCCCAAAAATACCAAGAATAAAGTACAAGCAGGTGTCACCATACTGAAGCATTCTCTCTGCCCACTCCAAACCCACCATCCTTCATGCACAGTCAACAAGGACCATGAGTGAAGGTGACGCATTGTGGGAGGGGACATTGTTATTCAGGAAGGCAGAGCCGCAAGAAGCAGACAGAAAAAAAAAACTCAGAATGAGGTCAAACAGTGTGACCTCAGGCATAAGGGACTGAACAGAGGCTGCTGTAGGTCAAACAACATGGAGAGATGCAATTAGGTGACCAAAGGCGATGCATACAAGTAAGTTGGAGCCTTTATAAATTATGCAATATGAAACCAATCAAGCCCCCCGAATCCTGGCGTATCAGATACAGCCAGGACCCTGGGGGCTTGAATGGTGAGTGAATGGAAACATGGCTCATTGGATTGGGCAAATTTGGGTTGTCTGGATGCTGCTACTACTCACCCTACCCTAGGGTGGGAAAGGAAATCCAGATGATGATGATGGTGAAACGAGGGATGGAAATGGACAGACATTTTTCTGTTTATCCCATCTCTTACAAAAGGGGGCATAAGCATGGGAAAGAGAGACAGGAGACATCTCTATCCTCTCAATTTTGAATACATGACAAAATTGATGAGGGAATGAGGAATGGATGACTTAAAAAAAAACAAGGTTGACAGCTGGAGAGATGGAGTGCATGAAGGAAAACCTGGAGTGGAAACAGAGAGGTCTAAAGGAGTTTCTGTTTTAGTCACCTTGTGCAGACTCTGAGATCAGACAACAGGGCAGACAGACATGTAATTTATACCTCACACTCTCAGATTCACTACTAAAGACATGTATATCTCTCAATTATATTTACACGTCTGACAGTGCCCTGACATTTCCTTTCTTCATAGGCGGTCGGCACTCAGGGTACTGGTCGGTGAGGAAGCTGCGGTACTCTCCCTCATGTACCAGCATGTTGATCTGAACCTGTCAAGATAGTCACCATTAAATTCACAGGAAGTTAATATAATAATAATTTTCACTATTTTCTGTCTCCGGATATTGCTAAGGAAAATGTATTATGACAGCATCCACCAAAGCCACTTATAATACAACCACACGCCAGAGTGAAAGGACTGACCAGAGTGACCTGCATGCACACCCACACATCCACCTACACACACACCTGACCCTCACAACTTCACTCTCACATAATATAGCTTTACCTGACTTTTGTTGCGGTAATTGGCATACTTCTTGAGGTAGTACTGGTAGCTGGGCAAGTGTACATAGCCAGGAGGATAATGCTTCTTCACAAGCCTCACTCGGCCATCCATCACGTACTGTTGGTGGGGGATGATTTGGTGAGGGATGATGAGTACACTAAGTCCACATTGTGTCACCTTCTGTTTTGCTATTACTGTATGTTCAAAGTAAATTATGTGAAAATGCCTTCTGAAGTATCACCACTTTCTATACACCTGACATGCCAATTTTTCCCCAATTTACAGAGGAGCTGCCCAGTTATACAAATATCCTGGGGCTCCATTACCGTCTCTCAAAATCAGGATAGCAGAATGCAGAAGGGTAAATTTAGCTTGCAGACCACCAGGCTCCCATTTCAGATGAACCTGGGGCTATGAATGCTACACCAACACCTCACACTCACCCTGGCAACATTCAGTTCTTCGGTCTTGGGTATCTCCTCCTTGGTGCGGACCGGAGCCATCTCAGGGGATGCCACCACCTGCGGGAAGTTGAGGTTCTCTTCCCGGAATTCCACCAGGTGTAAACGTTTCTCTTCCGCCAGCTGTTGGTGTGATTTCTGTGGGGGAAGAAAAGCAAGAAGTGAGGGATGATGAGCTGACAGTGAAATTTCAATGGGGAAGGAATACAGTAGAGGTCAACTTCACTAAATGATCAGGTTACATTAACTGAAAAATGATTAGATAATGATCAGTTGTATACTGAATATGAAGACTGTAGTGATCATATAGGCGACATAAGCAATCGTATATGGAAAAAAAAAAAAAAGGGCCTCCCTAGGCGATCACAGCAATTATACAGCCGAAAATGGTGACTGTGTATCAAAAAATGGTGTTAAAATGTTAAGATTGTACTGACCACCTCATCAACCTAATCTAAATGCAAAGTATTTCACACCTGCCACAGGAGGCCAAGGAAATATGCTTTAATCACATTCTCCACATAACTCTGCCCTTTGCTCAGCATCCAAGGCCTTCATCTCAAGAGCCTGGCAGGTGCTCTTGATGGTAATAATAATCATGCTACATCGCTAATAATACATACAAAATAATCCACACATAAATCTGACTGAACTAGGCAACATAACACTCCACCTGTTGTAAAAAGACTCATAAATCTGACTGAACTAGGCAACATAACACTCCACCTGTTGTAAAAAGACTGAGATACACAAAGAGAGAGATGACGATGATGATGATGATGATGACAATAAGGTGTACTAAAATACAGTACTGTATCTCACATTAAATTCTTACTAAACTATCATTCCACACCTGCTGCAAGAGGCCAAGGAAGAATGCCTTAATTAGATTCTGCACATTGGTGGATCCCTCAACCTTGGCGTGCAGGTCCTTTATCCCAACAGCCTGGCACACAGTCTTGATGGCGCGGTGGCAGATCAGGCCATATCCCTCGGGTTTCTGGCTCACGAAGAGTTTGGTTGCACCGAACTGGGAGTAGAAATCGTGGAGCACTGGGGGAGGGGGAGAGAGAAATTAATGAGTGGATGGATGGATGGATGGAGGGGGGGAGGGAGGGAGAGAGTTGAGTGGATGCATGGATAAGGGATGTGAGTGAATGAAGCCATGAAGGAAGGAAGATGTGAGCAGATGGATGAGGAATGAAGGGAGATGTGAGTGGATGGATGGAGGAAGGAAGGGAGATGTGTATGGATGGATGGAGGGAGGAAGGGAGATGTTAGTGGATGGATGGAGGAAGGATGGAAAATGTTAGTGGATGGATGGATGGATGGAGAAAGAAAGAGAGACGTTAGTGGGTGGATGCAGGGAATGAGGAAGAGATGTGAGTGGATAGACAAGTCATAGAAGTGGAAATAAAAAACTGCTGGAAAGGGAGGGATGTGAGTGGATGGATGGCAGACTGTTAGCGAGAGATGAAACTAGAGAGGAAAACCTGATTGTGGGACAGTGATGCTGACAATATGGATATTAATATAGATGATTACCTTAAAATTTGGTTTTTGTGCTAATAATACGAAGGACAACGAAAATTACAATGATAATGATGACATTCAAAATAAAGATGATGAAACTCATGTCAAAATGATAATGATAGTTAACAAACTGAAGATAAAAATAACATTTGCAGGCTTTCAGCCCCTGGTTCCTCCTTTATACTTATAAATACATTTTTAAAAGCAGTGTCCAATGTCTGCATGAATCATACACATACACATACTGGTACATCATCATCATCATCATTGCCCTAACTCACCAGTATGTTCTTTATAACGTGGTATATAGAGCAGCTTCTGTGCGGCCAGATTCTTTGCCTTACGCATGACAGCCGGCACAGTGGTGGCCTTAGCCAATGAGAACCCTCCCAGTCCATTGCCATTGCCTGTCACCACAAACATGCTGTACCGCCGCTTGCGTCCAAACACCGCCGTCATGCAGGTCACAATCTTGAACTCCAGGACCCGGGTGTCAAAGTCCTCAAATGTGTCTGTAGGAAAATTGAATATACATCGTTTCGTGTTGTTTTTGAAGGCTCCAACATGCTTGCATGCGTCGGCCTTGGTCACCTAATGGCGGCTCCATGCTGCTCGATCTTTGGCAGCCTCCCTGTTCAACCCCTTAACCCTGAGGTCACACTTAATGACCTCGTCCCCTGTCTTTCTCGGTCTACCCCTCCCCCAATATTAACACTTCACACTCTCTGCACCCAATTATCATCCCCCATCCTCTCCACATGTCAAACCACAGCCTGCCCCTCCTCATCACAACACCAATACACTCCAGTTCCATCCAACCTCTCAACTCTTCCATCATAAACCCAGCCACCCCAGACCTTGAACGCAGGGATGCACTGCACATCCACCTGCTCACTGTCATTTCCATACATACTGAGATTAATTACAGGGTGCCTTGTTATATGTTATTTTATCCTGAACTGCAGAACGTGGAGGTCAAAATCCTCAAATGAATTTCAAGGAAAATTTAAATACACAAAGACATTAGAGTATAAGTCCCCTTGTTCAACTCATAAATAATCACCTTCAGGCCATGGACACAAATAAGTCTCCTATTCCACAATCCAACAACAAACCACCGTCCTTCGCCTTTAAGGTTTGGCACTCTGACTCTCATCTTCATCAACAAATGAAAATAATTAATAATCCAAATCATGACCACATACCATACCTTCACCAGCAGGGTCCGACATTCTGATAACCATAATAATACTACTGTAACCATACTCCTCCTCCTCCTCCTCCTCCTTCTCATCATCATCATCATCATCATCATCACCATCAACAAATAAAAACAAACAACTATTTACCACCTAACCTCACACCATACCTTCACCAATAGGGTCTGGTGATCCAATGCTTCTGCCGCCCATCTTGTTGCCGGACCACCCGCGGTCGAGAGGGTCAATCTTGAGGCGCCGGAACTTGCCAAGTGAGTCGCGTAGCTTGATGAGTCTGGCCTCCCGCTCCTCATCCTTGGGAAGGGTGTGGCGCTGAACCAACTCTCTCCCGCGCACCACTGGAGCATTCAGGCCGGGCCATACTATGTTCTCACTGCCTGTTGTGGTGGTATTATTACTGGTTTGGTTGCTGTTATTATTTTTATTATTACCAATATGACTGTATTATTATTTTCATTATTATTATTGGTTCTGCTGCTATTATCATTATTACCATTATTATCATCATCATCACTATAACTGTATTATTATTTTCATTATTATTACTGGTTTTGTTGCTATTACAGGACTCTTATTACAATATTCTCATTATCTATCTATCTATCTATTGCCAGACGCCTCAATCCCGCACGGGGTGGCCACAAACAGTATTATCATTACTGTGATTATAGTACCGCATTACTGTTATCATTACCTTTATAATCTTATCTCTATCTTTCTATAGCCAGGCATCTAAATCCTGGAAGGGGTGGTCACCATAACAAAGAGGACAGAATGAAAAGAAAAGCAAACCAATGATACACAAACACCGCTGCATCCCAATCAAGCACCTTACCTACGCCAATGACCTGTCCCTTATTGAGGTCCTTGGCCACCCTCTTGCCGACACCCTTCCCGCGACCCTTCTTCTTCCCGGCATTGCTCACACTCACCACTCCCTTCCACAACTGCTCTGCCGGCACTGAAAACATTGAAGGTACATTGCTATCTCTCAGTATGGGCCATTCAAGGAACACATGCAGCTCTTGTTATTACAGTCAGTCCTCACTTAAAATCTAGGATGTGTTAGGAAAAAATAATAATAATAAAAATAAAAAATAATAATAAAAATAAAATAAAATAAAATAAAAAGGCAGCTCTCATTATAATACAGCAGTCAGTCATTACTTAAAATCAAGAACGTGTGAAGGTAAAAAGCTACATTACTTGATAAAACTTACGGAGAGACAAGTTCTTAGTTCGTGCTGGAGGAGTTACCAAGTTAGGCTAATGCTGAAGCAACTTTTTTTCTTAACATAACCAATTTTTTCTACACAACGCTAGCACTATCAGCTGGTTCAAACTGGTAAATCAGCTGTTAAAGTTGTGATAAAAATTTAGTCGGCACTTGTTTTACAATTTAATGCAGCCTTACCTGCAAGAAAATAAACAAACGGATAAATTAACAAATTTCTGAAAGTGAGTTATAACACGCTTCCAGTGGCTATATAACGAGATCCATATTTTTATCCTTCCATTATTTCACCTCTAACACTTTCAGTATTATAACTTAACAACCAATTACTTAAAGGTGCACTTTACAGTAATAAATGTTTCTGGTAAGCAACCTGGAAGGCTTGGGATATACTATACTTGCTTAGTTAATGAACTCTCTCTCTCCCTCGCCTATGATACTGCATTACTTATATCATATATGGTAAACCTGAGAGGCGAGCAGCTAAATCTAGAAACACTCAGACTAGATCATTTCCCTGGAGGCCTTAAGTGTGTGACAGAGTGGTTGTTTACATAATTCTCACTCTCTTTAGCTCACGTTTGTTGAAGAAGCTAGCAGTGCGTGTGATGTGTAGGAGCGGTGGTGGTGCTGGCTGACACACTTGCTCCCTGGTCTCAGGTCCTCGCTGGGCCGCCAATGATGCACACCTCACGCCTGCAACACCAACCACTACATTACCTTCCCAAGACAGTCACTCTTTACTACTACATTACATTTCCAAAGACTGTCATTTCTTGCTATAAATCATAACCTTTTTACTATTAGAGACTTCACTTTAAACTCTCCTAAACTCAATAATTTCTTGCTATAAATCATAACCTTTTTACTATTAAAGACTTCACTTTAAACTCTCCTAAACTCAATAATATTACTTGGCATCAGCTAAAATAAAATTAAATGTTCTAAAAAAAATAAAAATACCAGTAATGAAACCTAACATGGCCATTTCCCATCCCTTCATCCCATAAATCTCTCCTATGCTGAATTAAACTGCTTGGTACTGGCCAGAATAATATAAAACACATGTCCTTGGGTTGAACGGATTAATTTTTATCATACTGTCTTAAACTGACACAGCAAGAATAAAACTGAATAAACTTCACTACACAGTGGGATTAATGGCATTCTATCCAATATTATTATGAAATGTCTTCTCCTGGATGAATTAAATTATCTGATAGTATTATGACTAAAATAATTAAGACTTGGTATTGAAATGATTAACGTCTAAACTTACGTAAACAATAAACTTGTAGCCTGAAACAATGAACTAAATTGATAACCACTACTCTGATTAGGAGTTATGGAAACTTATGACCACCACAACACAATTACAGAAGCTCAGAAACACACAAGGATAATGTAATAAGAAACAGCAACTAATCCATCCTGGGTCAATTTGTCTGACAGGACACAATTATAAGTGTACAGGTGTAAGAAACAGTCAGCAATGACGAGCAGGCGACACTGAATAAAGTCAATTTCATTACCATTGTACGTGGAGGGTGAGATGGATAGTAATCGAAATTTTAAGGCCAAATTTGCGAGCCGTGACCCAGCTGCCATGTTTTTCTCTCAGCTGTTTATAGTGTCCATATGTATAATGTTTACTAATGTTGATGAATTTTATTTATCATTGATGTAAAGAAAAAAACACATACCTGCTTAGCACATAAGTTTTTGTAGATTATTATCACCACAACTGCGCAAAACTCATTTATGAAAATTATTAACTTAAATTGCTTTATAAAGTCACTAACTAGTTGCAGTAATTATATTATTTCTGGACATAATCAGATAACTAGCTTATCTCCCAAGAATTATTTAAAATAACTACATTAGTATAAACAAACCAAACATGGCTGCCAGTAAAGGCTCGGGTCCTCAAGTTATCGATATTTCTAAGTTAAACCTAGAACAACTGACGACGTTAAAGAATCAGCTCGACCAGGTAAGTCATTATGTCACCCCTCATGGCTAGTCAGGCTGGGAAAACAGAGGAAGGTGAGGAAATGAGTAGGTGAATTAAAGCATGACTCACGCCCTCTTTGAAGCTGGCACATGCTTGCTATTTGAGTCTGACAGGCGATATATTTAGCTACAGGAATCTCATCTGACATCTTTTGGCCTTTTTAAAGTGGAATGGTTAAGTTTTATTCACATTTACCCCCGGAAGAGTTGGGTAGGTGAAGTTTGACTGGTAGTGGTGTTTCAGGAGATACCTTATGCACAGTACTGTAGCTAAATTAAATACTAATATACCTTTCTAGTGTACTTTTTTCACATTATAGGTAACTTGCATGATTATTTTCTGTTATTATTCTATTAGTCTCAAGGATAGTCTTTTAGGAGGAAATGTATAATGTATGTTCTGGATTTTTTGTTTTTGTTTTCAAATTAACAGTATGGTACCGGTATACTTTTTGTGTGCCGAGAGAGTTGACCAAGATGAACGCTGCCAAAAACCATATTGTTTTCTTTTCTGATGATAATAGTTAGTACAGTGTATATATTATTATTATATACTTATTAATATTATTATTATTACTATTATTTTTTTTTTAGGAGTTGCAGTTTTTCAATGAGTCTCTACAGCAGCTGAAAATTGCCCAGCTGAAGTTTAATGAATCGGGCGAGTGTGTCGATAAGGTGAGTGAATATGACTACTATTGTCCTAACGTCTGTGAAAGTTGTCATTATGATGAAATTGTCTAGCATAGCAAAAACAACCTTGAAAGATATTGTACAGATTAAGTTTAGGTAACAGACTCGTATTGTTCCAGGTTGACTGTTAAATGACAAAACTGTTGCCTTCCCATGCTGAATACTGAGCTGTTGTAGGAAATGGGTTGTAAAGTGTTGCTGGGTATGAAGCAGTGTTAAGGGAATTATAGGCCTATATGGATGTAGTACAGGTATTATCATATTTTGCCATTATATAACAGGTATATCCATCCATCCATCCATCATCCACTCCTATGTTGCCCCATGATGAGCATAGGAGCCCAGGGCAAGGCAAGTTGGTCAGTATTAGCCAAAAGGAGATACAAATCCGTCACATACAGTCAGATTGAGAATAGCTTCCTACGTAGCAATGCAACTTTCACCCTTGCCAAGCCACAGACATTGTATGAGGCACAATGAAGGTCTACAAGGGCCAAGTTGCAAGCCTCGTATGAGATGCAGTTTGCATTGGTTACAAAACAATGACTTAGTGGAGGTCAACTACCCTAGAATCAATGTGACAGAGGTTAACAGGCCAGTTCTCTTTAAATTTACATAGGATGTAGAACAAACAGGAACATTTAAAAAGGCAACTTAAAATAAGGTCTTTTTGCTTTTCCTTACCCCCCTCCTGCAGCTGACCCCTGAGACAAAGGGTAAGGAGATCCTGGTGCCGCTGACCAGTTGTATGTACGTCCCCGGCACCATAGCGGATGCGGAGAAGCTCCTAATCGACGTTGGCACTGGCTACTATGTGGAACGGGTGAGTCGTTAGTTTGTGGACACTGGTAAACTCCCTAAGTTGTGTGTAACCACATGTGACGAGGCTGAACAGAAGCTAACCTACCCGATACTGATATCTCTTGTGTATAAATCCCTCTATCTGGAAGTCTCAGACAAAGCTACAGTCAAATACCATAATCATTTGTAGTAGTAGTAGTTGTTCCCTAGGCAGTCTGGCCGAACAGCCCCGAGTCCCTAAGGAAGGCCATGGCCAAGACCGGGCTTTCCCACAGAGCTCTCAAGGAGTGTATGTTGTGTTGTTGGTGTAGGTGATTGTGTGCAATGCAGTCTTCCATGATGTGCTTAATTGTATGGGGTGCTGTGTTACATCCTGGACAGGCATCAGCGACAGAGTCATCCAGCCTCTTCTGATAACTTAAGAGGGCTGGATGATGCCCACATCTCAGCCTGGCCAGGTGGACCCTGTCCTTATGAGAGAGATAGGATTCAGAAGGATGGATATCAGGAGGCTGTGCATGCAGCTTTGTGTTGTCTTTAAGTGACTGAATGGAATGGCGAGTGATTTGATTATGAATCTGGAAGCTGGTCTGAGGCGGGCACTTGGGAAGAGATGAAAGTATTTGTGTCTGATATCGTGTGCTGGGTGTTGTTTTGATGTTCCTTGGTGTGTGTGGATGTGCTGCCATGTAGTGTAGTGGATGTTGTGGGTTTGTGGAGGCTGCAGCAAGAATTTGGGTGCCTCTCATGTCTAGATGATTCTTGACTTTTAGGACTTTCGTTTTTGGTGTAGGCGGTCTGTAGGTGTAGTAGCTATGCAGCCTGTGATTATTTTTAGGGACTTGTTTTGTATGGTCTGAAGAGTGTTATAGTGTTTTTTAGTGAGGTTAGGAGCCCAAGCAGGGCTTGCATAATTCATCACTGAACATATATATTGTTTGTATACTGTGGTGGTGGTTTCTTTGTTGTGTCCAAATGTTGTATGGGCAAGTGACCTCAAGGCATTGAGTCTAGGTATTAATTTATTTTTGATGTTTGTGATGTGTTGTTTAAGTGACATTGATGTATTGTATGTTACACCAAGGATTTTGTGTGTTTGTGTGTGTGTGGTAGGTGGGTGTTGTCTGTGGTGAGGTGTGGAATGTGACTGTGTTCTGCTGTCCAGTTTGAGAAGGGTCACTGTAGATTTGGCTGGAGCTATTTTGAGTCTGTTTGTAGTGAACCATTTGTGTAGTGTGTTGAGGTAAGGTTGGAGGATGTGTGGCTGTGTTTGCATTTTGGTGTGTACATATAAGTGTTGTGTCGTCTGCTTACGAAGCTATGTGTATCTGTGGTGTATGGGGTGTAGGTATGTCATGCATGTATAGGTTAAAGAGTTTAGGGGACAAAACAGATCCTTGGGGGACACAATTTGTGAAGTTTCTGATGTTCAGAGACTGACCGCCAAAAGTTACATGTGCACATCTGCCTGCTAAGTAGTTTGCCAGCCATCTTTTTGTGTTATTGTGCATGTTTTTGTTGATTATTTTGTTTGTGAGGTTGTGGCGGGGGATGGAATCAAAAGCTTTACTAATGTCTAGTGTGACAAGGAGTGTTCTATGTGATGGCCTAGCTGAATTCATGCCATCAAAAACTCTCTGTGTAAGGTCTGTAAGAAGAGTGTTTGTGGAGTGTAGTGGCCTAAAACCATGTTGTGATGGGGCTAGGGGGGTGTGAGGTGTTACTGGTTTTAGTACCAGTCTTTCAGTGACTTTGGAGGGGGTGCAGAGGAGTGTGATGGGGCGGTGTGAGGAAGGTAACGTGGGGTCTTTGTTGGGTTTGGGGATAGTGATGATAATGCCATGTTTGCAGATGTTGGGTATTATGTTGTGTGAGTAGCTGTAGTTTGATATGTTGGTGCGTGCTTGTATGCCTTGTGGTCCAGTGTGTTTAAGGTGTATGTTGCTTATGTTGTCTGGTCCACAGGCAGATGAGTGTTAAAGGTTGCTAATGATGTGCTTCGTCTGGTTGTAAGTGAAAGGTGCGAAGTGTGGGTCTGTGGGGAACTGTCTCTTACATTGGATGATACGTCAGTCATCACGATTGGGGTTTAGATGGCTGACGTGAAAAGTGATTGATGAGAGTGTTTGTTTGTTGTTTATTTGAAGGTATGGCAGCATGTGATTGTGTAGTGTTGCTGTTGGAGAGTGTGATGCTGTTTAGTGTTTTGTAGAGTTTCCTGGTGTTTGTTTTGTGATCAAGTGTTTGGAGATACTCATTCCAATTTAGTGTTTACTGTTCTGATATTTTATTGTTTATTTGAGTGTTGAGTTCTTGTATTTGTTGTATGATGTCATGTGTATGGAGTGTTCGGGAATGTCGAAGTGTGTCCCGTTGTCTGATGAGGCCTTGAATTTCTGGTGTGAAGTTGGGGTTGTGTCTTTTTCTGTTGCCTCTTGGGATGTGTCTTTTGTCTGCATTTTGTATAATTGTATTGAATGTGTGCACAGCAGTGTTGATGTTTGTGATGGATGTACTGTTTACTGTTTCAAAGTGTTGTTCTGTTTCAGCTGTGAAGGCCTCCCAGTTGGCTCTCTCATAATTAGTGTATGTGTGTCTGTGGCCAGCTGGGGTGATTCTGGTTTTGGTAGTGATGATGATTGGGAGTTGGTCAGGGCCAAGGGTTCTGACCAGTCTCCAGGATGTTGTGGGGGTGAGGTTTGGGGGGCAGAAGGTGATGTCCGGGGATGATGGGAGGAAGAGGGCTTGGTGTGGGATATGGGTATGCTGATTGGGATTATTGAGTTTGAAAAGATGATCTCTCTGGGTTTGTATTGCCAGTCCTCTGTCTGTGTCAGGGTTGTTGACATACCAGGCTGACGTCTTGATGTTGAAATCACCACCCAGGATGATGTTGGGTATGTTAGTGATGTGGTGTGTTTGTGGAAAGTAATTGTGTGGTACTGTGGGGGATGATTGGAGGGGAATGTATATGTTGGCAATTGTTGTGTGTGATTTGTTACCAGTGCGTATTTTAATTGATTGTACAGTATTTCTGTTGTAGTGTCATGTGGGGGGAGAAGTGACTTTGTGTGTGCACTGGTGTCTGAAAAGTTGACGGATTTGTGTACCAGAGTGATGAGTCCACCGCCACTGCCGTCGGCCCGGTCTTGTCTGGTGGTGGTGAAATTAAGAAATGTAGGTGTTTTTTGTGTTGTGCGTAGTTTTGTTTCTTGTAAGACGGCAGTGTGTGTGTTGTGTTGTTTGATGAATTGTGTGAGTTCTTGTTTTTTTTGTGTTTATGCCATTTATGTTTAATTGGAGAATGTTTATGTTATGTATGCGGTATGTGTTGGGTGCTGCAGCACGGAGGGGAGGTGGTGGTGAGGGTGGAGGGGAAGGGGTAGGAGAGGGTTGTGATGGAGGTAAGGGTTGGGGTGGGATAGGAGAGGTTAGGGGATTGGATGGTGTGGGAAGGATTGGTGGGTTAGGCTGAGGAGGTGTGGGGGAAGTAGGAGTAGGGTTGGTGAAGGGGTTAGTGGGTGGGGGGAGGGAGCAGGTCCAGGTGTTTGTGTAGTGTTTTGTGGATGCAAGTGTTGTGCAGGTGTAATGGGTCCAGTTTTTGCAGGAATTGCACCGAACTGAACCCTTTGTCTGTTGGCTCGACGTGATAGGTTTTGATCATGTTGGACATGTGTGTTTGTTTGTGGCTCCTGGATTGCTCTTAATGTCCCCGGCGAGGAGGAGTCGAGAAATGACCGCTGGGGAGTCATTTCTCGGTGTAGAAAAAACGGTGTTGTTGTGTGTGATGCGTGGAGAGATGTGATACTTGCCCGGGCGACCGAAGCCACTCCCAGGTTTTCAGGCCTCGTGAGGGGCCGGGGGGGGTGGGGTTGTGGTGGTTTGGCCCCCATGCTGTCCTCTTCTCCTCGACAGCCTCTGGGGGATAGACCCACGGCGAAGACGCCACTGCTCCAGGTCCCCATAATCATTTGTTTCTATAATTGGTGTATCAAGTTAAATACCATAATCATTTGTCTCTTGAATTGGTTTATCATGTTAACTTGTTTATTTGTCGTGGGTGGGGGCACTCACCATCCACTCACTCAATGTAGTGCCGCTCTTGGGTGGGTGCCCTTTCCTCTCCTCCATCCTTCTTTCCCTCCATCTTCTTCTTTCCTTCCTCGTCCTTCTGCCTATGAGTGACTTTACACTTCCTCCTCTGTTTTTCTTTCCTTTATTCTTTTCTCATCCTTCTGCTTGTGGGTGATTCTACACTGAGTGACAAGCCAAATGGTTTCCTGTACACCAGGAAACCATTTACAATGCTGGGTGGTAACCATATGACCAAATTTTGGCGCCTGGCGGCTTAGTGGGTGATTACGGTGCTCCAATCGGATTGAGCCGGTGAAGGTTTATATCCAAGGGGTGGTTAGGGTTTATTGCTCATGTAATGCCACTCAGGCAGGAGTGAGGCTGGTCACTCATCTTAAATGTCAGGACCAACTTGCCTAGCTCTGGGCACCTACGCTTCTCATGGGGCAATGTAGGATTGGATGATGAATGAATGATGAATGATTTAAATTGGTGACATTTAACTGCTTGCTAATTACTTCTTGTGCCTTTACTTTGCAGGATGTGACCGGAGCAAAGGACTACTTCACAAGGAAAGTTAAGTTTGTGACAGAGCAGATGGAGAAGATCCAGAAAATTGCGTCAGAGAAGAGTAAATTAAGAGAAGGTACTGTATGGGATGTTATCATTGTGTCCAGAAACCCTGTTGGAATTATTTTTGGTTTAAGGAGAGTAAAATTTTCCAGTACATGTCAGATACCCTTGAGGCCTATGAAATCGTTAACTGAAACTTTTTTTTTTTCCTTTTTTTTTCTCCTGTACAGAATCTTATATACTCTTGTCAACTATACCATTTGTACTCTGACTGCCCAGAGTTTCATCCTTTAGCAGCTTATTACATGTAGCTCAGTGGCAGAAAAAGACAATGCTACAGCTCTACACCCTTTTCCATAGCACTGCTTTGTGACTAGCATCATATTCAAGTGTTAATCTATTGTTACTCCTCAGCATTCAAGATGAAAAGATGGCAATTATAGGCCAAGTTAGAGAGGAAAAAAGGTATAGTTTTCACATATCCAGATGACCATTATCTACGCTCTTTTATCATTCTTCGATATTCCCAAAGGTCTGCCTATATACTGTATTTGTCATGTACTGGACATCACATTTCTGTATTTTATGTAGGGTCACCATAACAAGAACTCATGACAGATCCTGATTCTGCTGCAGTTCCTTATTCCCTCCCACTTGATTCTCTTGCTAATATTGTACTTTACAGATTCAACCTCCACTTTCTTCTTAGTAAATCAGTGGCTGTCTGTTTTGTTTCCTTGTACTCTGCACCCCGTGTAATCATAAACCCTTTCAAAATAATTTGCTGTAATTTTTATTTTTAGATGAGAAAGACCTCAGTGAAAGGGGTTAGTAATATCTCCAGTTGTCCCCAGCAGAGTAGATTCATCTTCTAGTAGCAGCAGTAAAATAAGACATAATGCATATTCTGAGGATTTAAAGTTGCTTGGGTCCTATCTCAGGGGTGGTTGGGTTTTACTGCATGTGTAATGTCACTTGGCAGGTGAGGCTGTCACCATTTCCTTTAATGTCAGGACTAAGTAGCCTAGTCCCAGGTCCCTACTCTCCTATTTACTTGGGGCAAAACAGAAATGATGATGATGATAAAGTTAGTTGATTCCACATGCAAAGAATAATGATTTTAACATCTTCATCATCATCATCCAGACCTCCTTTCCCATCTAGGGCAGGATGAGGAGTAGCAACGTCCAGACAAGCCCATATTTGCCCAATCCAATGGGCCATGCTTCCATTCACTCATCATTCAAGCCCCCAGAATCCTGGCTCTATCGGATACGCCAAAAACATTCACCACGTTTTGTAGCTTCACACAAACGTATCCGATAGAGTCAGTCCGGACACTGCCATGTTAAAAAGGGGTGCCAGAATCCCTGATCATGCACTTCTCACAACACTCATCCAGCCAGCTCGATCTCTTGTCGGTTCCCTAGCCTCACCGACTTCCAAACCTCTCTTCCTCACACACTCATCCACCATATCTCTCCACCTTTTCCTTGGCCTACCTCGCCTCCTCCCTCCTTCAGATTCGCTCAGATATACCCTTTTCACCACTCTATTGTTATCCATTCTCTCCACATGACCATACCATCGCAGTACACTCTCTTCAGTTCTGGTGTCCACCGACTTCCTCACTCCACATCTTTCACGAATCACATTATTTCGTATCCTATCCACCCTCTGTACTCCACAAACATTTCTCAGCAGTCCCATTTCCACTGCTCTTACTCTTGACTTTTCATTTTCATGCCACACCATAGTTTCACATCCATATGTTAAAGTTAGCACTAACACTCCTTCATGTAAGCCTCGTGCAGCTGCAACACTTAAGCCTCTGTTTCTTATTAAGGCCTTCATTGCACCAGCTAGTTTTCTTCCTTGTGTCACTCTGCTTTCCACTTCTTTTGCACATTTTCCTCTCTTTTCTATCACTGTACCCAGGTATTTGAACTCTTTCACCAATTCTAGTCTCTCTCCATTCACTGTGACATCACACTGGGAGTCACCTTCTCTCTCAGTAACCATCACTTTACTCTTTTCTACATTCACTCTCAGGGCATGACGCTCACAGACATTAGCAAAACTCTGCACTAGTCTACCAAGTTCTTGTCCAGTATTTGCAAGTAGTACTGCATCATCAGCATTCAACAGATTTGAGATATTCCATCCATCACCATTCATTACCATCGCCATCCCCCTCTCCATTACTCGTGTTTTTACTTCTCTCATCCCCCCATCCATATATATATTGAACAACCATGGGGACATCACACAACCTTGCCGCATGCCCACACCGATAGTGAACCACTCACTAAGATGCCCATTAACCCTTACACATGCTTCACTACCATCGCAAAAACTCTTGATGGCACCTAGCAGCTTACCATCTACACTGTACATGCGCAAAACTTTCCACAGTCCTTCCCTGTCTACTTTGTCATATGCTTTTTCCAGATCCATGAATGCCATAAACATCTGGTCCTTCTCACAAGCCTACTCTGCTATCTGTCTCACTGCAAATATTTGATTCACACTTCCTCTGCCACTCCTAAAGCCACCCTGTTCATCACTCACTAGGACTTCTGATATCTCTCTTGCTTTCTCTATAATAATTCTTCCATATATCTTCCCTACCACACTCAGTAAACTTATGCCACGATAATTCTTCCACTCACTTCGCTCACCTTTATTTTTGTACAGGGGTACAATCGCAGCCTTTTTCCACTCTGCTGGCACGGTTTCACTCATCCATGCCTTCTTACATATCTCCAACAAGCACTTCATTCCACTCTCTCCACTACACTTATCATCTCTGCATACACCTCATCAACCCCAGCTGCTTTCCCATTTTTCAGCTGCTTCACAGCACTCTTCACCTGTGCAGGTGTCAAATCTCCTGCCACTGCATTCCTTCTCTGCACACCCCCAAAACCAATCATGTTTACAGCCGCTCTGCTCTCTCTGTTCCCATTCATCAGGCTTTCAAAATATTCTTTCCATCTGGTCCATACTTCATTCCCTTGGGTTACTAAGCTGTCACCTGCATCCTTCACACCATCACATTTCTTTCCGCTTTCACTTCTACATTTCCGCACCTTTTTCCAGGATAACTTCATATTTTCAGAGTAGTTTGCATTCATTTTCTTTCTAGATCATCATTTACCTCCTCCTTTTTCCTCTTCACTAGTCTCTTTACGTGCTTCTTGCTCTCAATATATTCAGTTCTTACTTCAACTGAACCCCTGTCCTGTAACCACCCTAGCCATTTCTTCCTCTCTTAACCTCATCATCCCACCATGCCATACCTTTCTTCTTTGTTGTTACTCTTGCCACACCACACACTGCTTTAGCATTCCTAACTAAGCAGTCCCTATATGCATTCCACAGGCTGTCCAGATCCATTTCATTCCAATTCACTGATTCTAACTCCTCCTCTACCTTGATCCTGTAATCATCTGCCATTTCTTTGATCCTCAGCTTCTCAACTTTCAGTCTTTCTCCGTGACTGCTCCTCTCTCTCCTGATCCACCTCACTCTTCTCAGCTTGATCTTGCATACCACAATCATATGATCTGACAGACCTCCACATTGTCCTCTCATGGCCTTCATATCAAAAACCATTCCCAGCATCACCTCTCTACAAGCATATAATCAATCAGGCTTCTTTCAACATGATCCCCATTCCCTCTGTACCATGTATATTTATGTGCATCTTTGTGTTTGAAATAAGAGTTACAAATGCACAACCTCCTCTCCTGACACAAATCTTGTAGTCGCCTCCCGTTATCATTTTCTCCTGGTACTCCATAACAACCCATTATGTCATCATCAGGACCATTGCCTATTCTTCCATTCATATCCCCCATTACAATCACTTTATAGCTCCTGGGCATTTCTGTCACTACGTCATCCAGCTCATCCCAAAACCTGTCTTTCTCTCTCTCACTCCTGTCCTCACACGGTGCATACGCTACAATCACTACGACTTTCACCTTCTCAAACTTGAACTTGACGTACATTCACCTCGAGCTGACACATTTCTAGTCCCTCATTCCAATCTGCCACACCTCATTCATCAACAAAGCAACTCCTTCCTTGCATCTTCCTTGCCCATTCATTCCCGATCTTACACATTTCACACCCTCCCACTCCTCCACTTCACACCCTTTCATCTTTGTTTCACACAGTGCCATCACGGCATATCTTGCACTCTTGAACACATTCGCCATTTCCACCCTCTTGCTCTCCTCATTCACACCTCTCACATTCCACATGGCCATGCGAATCTGCCCATTTGGTTGGGGCCCTGGGCAGGTATTGGGCCCTCCGAGGCTATCTTTTTTTTTCTTTTTTTTTTTATGCATGGAAGAAGGAACCAAAGGCCATGGGCCTGCATACTGTTCCTTCCAAGAAAAAGCAAAAACATTACAAAAGAGAGCCAAATTCAAGATCCGTTCAATCTGAAACGACTGCCATGATTTAAGTGATTTTGGATAGGGGAATCTGGGCAACACTTAACCCTGCCAGAAACCCCGGTTATATGGTTAGCACCCAGCGTAGTAAATGGTTTCCTAGTCACAGGAAACCATTTGGCTTGTCACTCAGTGCAGAGATCATGTCATCTCTACACTGAGTGAGTGGATGATGGGCACCCCCAACCACCACATGATCTTAACAATGTCCTTAATTTTTCAGTGGTAATGGACATGATGGAAATGAAACTGGACCAACAGCTGGCAGTGATTCAGCAGCAACAGCAACAGGCAAGCAGAGGGATGGCCAAGGCGGGTGAGGGAGTGTGAGGGAGAGCAGACATGACGAGGGGTGTGAGAGGGGGGGAATGGGGGGGACATTAATCACATTGCGAGGAAATATGGGGGATGGAAAAATGTGTGGGGAGGGGGAAGGAGATATCTGAACACTAGTATGGGGGAAGAGAGACAATTAGATCACATTGTGAAATATCTAAACACTAGTAAGGGGGAAGAGAGACATTTGCAACACACTGGAAGGAGTGTGAAGGATATTGAAACATGTGTCAGGGGTGTGATGGGAATGGGGGATATCTACACACTAGTAAGGGGGAAGAGACAGAACACATTGCAAGACGTTTGAGGGATAATAAAACATGTAGCAGGAGTGTGAGAGGGATGGGGAATAACTGAAGACTTAATGGGGAAGAGAGACTTAAGAACACTGGGAAAGGGGTGCGAAGGGGAAGAGGGGTCATCAGAATAAGCATGTGGCAAAAAGCATGAGGGAAGAAGTGGGACAACATAATCCATAGAAGAGAGTGTGGAGGAGAAAGGGGACATAAGAATTCATGGGAAGGAATGTTATGGGGAAGGACAGCACAAACATGTATGAGAGGGAGTGGAACAATAAAATAAGCGTTTGAGAGGAGGAAAAGGAAGGAAGGAAATGGTAATATTAAGACATAGTGGGATAAAAAGGAGAGACGGGAATATTTGAATATGACGAAGGGCCCTATACATGTGAGCTTTGGAGGCTGTCTTGTACCACTTCCTTAGCGATTTATTTTGTATATTACATCATCCCATTCCCTTGTATGCTATTTAATACCAAAATACTTTGCAAAAATGACATACCATTAACCATTAACTTGTAATTTTTCTATATAATTTATGGCCTTTAGATATAAAAAATTCATTGCAAAAACAAAATACAAGCAACCATTAATTTGCCATATGCAGAAGTAAACTGATGAGGAGGGGGTGAATGGGAGCATCTTTGACCAGTGTGAGCTGAAGAGTGTTGGGTTGACAGCTGGGTCCTTGCTCTTATCAGTCAAGGAAGCTCCCGAACACCATTTCCCGATTGATCTTATTTTGCTTATGACAGCATGCTCTCCTCTTTTGTTATATTAATCATTTTAACACACAATACTCTGCATATATTGCGTGCAGAATTATTTTAGCAAGCCATATCTAAAAATAAGTCACTAAGGAAGAGGAGCTAGGGAGACACCTTAATCGACGAGAATGTGGAACCCAGACACCTGGCCCACTGCATGCATTTCATTCACTCCCGCCTCATCAGCCAAGGATACGAAGTTTTGCTACTCTGGTCATGCACCACTATTTGTAACTATAATGCATTAAATGAAGAGTCTATAATGCAAGCAACATATTCCAGTTATGATTTTGTGACTTTTGCTTTTAACTGTCATATGTCATTAAAATACTCAAGCCACTGTAGATGTAGACTATTGAGGTATATGTATAAGAATATCCTGCTTTTTATGAACATTACAATACTACTGCTCTGTACTCTATCAGAGCAGTGTTCCGAGTGGCTCTGTTGCACGATCGAATCATAAAATGAAACTTACAGCTTAACCAGTTCCTGCCCAGATGGATTTCCTTCTGTTAGCACACTTTCTCTTTTGAACTTATCATAGCAGACTTGTGCCTGCAAACCCGAGAGTTAATAAACTTGATGAAACCTTGGTGTTTAATACTTTGGTTTTGTAAGTTGCTTTTTTCTGGCAGTCCACCATCCTCCTGTGGGGGGATAGGGAGAAAACTGAGAGACATTCATATAACCAGGCAGAGGAACTGCATGGTTATATCAGTGCTACCATCTGAAGGCATCCCACTCTGGTATGAAAGTGATGTGGGGTGAAGGGGACAGGTAACAAGGCAGCACAAATGGTATGATTGATGAAGTAATTGTTTTCATTTTGTTTTTCATGCACAGGTAACTAACACACACCCTTAACATCAAATAATTTATTCTATCCCATAAGCCAACAGAAAAAAATGGTACTTGTAGAACAGTTGATACAGTAGCATTAAAGTTTTACATAAAAACTCTACAATATTTACAGATGATTCTCAGGGTCGATTCCAGACTTGCGATTCACAGTTATATCCCAGTTGAGGGTCGTGAGGGATGAGGATGAATGTTACCCAGGCTTGTGGCAGAACTTCAGCCGTAAGCCTCTTGTGATGCACCTCAAAAATTCTGCAGTTTACGATAATTACACCTACACAGGAGGTAACAAAAAATAGATGTCAACCTTGGCTAAGATTCTTATTTACACTTAATCTCACTCTCGTGGCTTCAACATGGGCAGGGTCCAAGGTTACCGAGAAAATTCGGGTCAGACACCAAGATCACTAAACTCCAAAGACCTCTCAGTATACAGGTATAGAATGATACTGTAGTTATAAAAGCATTCTAATATCAGTGGGCATGGTTGATCTGAACTGTGTGGAAGAGTACCTATTAACCCATTCAACCAAGGGATGTCTTTTCAGTCTTATTCCTGCCATTTCCAGTGTTTTATCCAGCTTAGGATAGATTTCTTCAGGGATTAGATACAGCCTTAACTTCAATACAAGAAGTCAGTCCCAAGATGAATAAAATCAAATAGCAGCAAGAATAAATGAAAAACTATACCCCCAGCATCAAGGGAAACATCATACTTCATACTGGTATTTTGGATTCAGCAGTACAGGTATCTCAACAACATGCCGTGGTGTAGATGTCCTGACTCGGGTATTGTGACAGCTTTCTAAACTAAAATGCTGTCTTTGGTTTAGTGATCCTGGCCACATAAACTCAGTAAGCATTACTCTCATTGGTTTAGAAGGCTGTCATAACACATCTTCCTTGTCAGTTTAATTTACATACTTCACCTTACTGCCTTCACATTATTATTCATGTCACTTTAAAGTCAGCAGAGAAAAAAAAATCTCCAAAAGATTTTAGTCTGTTTCGGATTTGTAGTGGTAAGGGGTTATGTTAAGGCTACATCTATCCTTAAAAAAAAAAAAAAAAAACAATAAAATAGGCTCGAGATTGCAATAAAAAATTAAATGTCACCAGGTTGAAGAAGCTGACATTACATACTCAGAAATAAACTGGCAAGGAAGAGATGTTGGGAAGCCACCTTAACCGAAGAGAATATCAGTACAGCTTAAGTTTTCTCAGTACCCTTGTTCCCTGGTATGCATATAATGGTCAAGTGATGCGACGGACAGACACACAGGAAATATTTCACTGGGAAGATAACACGGGAAAGCCTCCAGGGACACAGGAAGCCACGCCAGGGACAACTGCACTCAGGTTTTGGCCTGCCACACACACCATCTCATGTCTAGCCTATCACCCTTAATCCTGCTGATGTCATCCTTAATAGACAGGGTGTTCCATAAATAGCACTCCACTCAAAACTCTCATTCAGTTCTTAGATGTCTAAATAATGTCTACTTGCTCACATGTTGGTATCTTGTGTGTTGTGGGAATGGCTTGGTTGGGTAGTGTGGGCGTGGGTGTAGCAGTGATAGTAGGAAATGAATAAATGATGCAGGGTAGATACTGATAACGCCGACCAAGCCACCCCCACAACACACGAATATCACCCATCGGAGAAGTGGAGAGTTATATATGAGCCACTCTGTACTCTATGTGGGAGTGTTACTAAAATCACTACCATAAGCTATGTGTATTATTAAGATCATAACCTCATGGAGCAACGTAGGATTGGATGATGGATGGATGGATAACCAGACACTTTTACNAGCCTGAGGGTGGTGGAGAGAGTGATTTGGAGGTTTGTTCATGGCCACTTTCTGGAATTAAAATGTCTTACCACTGATGGACAGACAGCCCTTCTTCACTGCAACACACTCCCACAAACTGAACAAAATTGCCCAGTGGTAGCAACAAAAAAGACTACAATTAATAAGCTCAGGATGAACAAGGAAAAAGAATACTGAATTAAAAATGGAAACTGTTATTATATGAGTTACCTGCTGCACATGAAAAGCAATAAAACTGGATACAAGAAAGACTGTAAATTTCCTTCAAACACTTCACTCCCACGACCACAGTTTAAATTAAATTCTTGCTACCTTCTGATGATTTTATTCAGCTTAGGACTAAGTAGTGTAGCCCTGGACCCTAAGACACCAGACAGGGGAATAAAGAAGGAAAACAGGAATAAAAACAGCACAGGATAAACATCTTGAATGGAAGGGGTTCAATATAGCCTTCACTAGCTGTGGGGTTAGATTAAAACAAAACACTCTTGTACTGCTGCCAGAAACTCAAACATCTTTAACAGTGCTGTGTTATTTTGGAAAACTGGTCAGTTGGATTTTGCCCTTTTACACTGTGGGAGTTGGGATGCATAATATAAACATCAGACATCCTCTTCACTACGGGGATGTATTTTATAATCTACTGCTGCCAAAAGATCATTTTGTTCAGCTTTGATGGAAATGTTTATAGCCCACATAATCCCTTTCACTGGTGCTGGAGAGGGAGGTCTTCACATAGTGGCACCAATATAACCAGATAGCTCTACTACCTGTTAAACAAATATCCCTCAGCTCCCTCCCTATCCCCTAAAAGGAGAATGGTCAACTGCAGGCTGGGCAACTTCAGCTGACAGTTCACTGGGTTCACACTCAGATGAACCTGGGGCTACAACTACTTACTACCCTTCACTACACGATGTCTATCCTAAGTTAATATAATCTACCGGCAGCAAGAATAAAATATAATAAGTCACCAAGTGGAGGGGGTTAAGGAAAACAAAGCACATTATTAATTAAAAAATAAAAACAAACTTAACCTAAACACTAACAATTAACCTTGAACTTTGTAAATGTGGCAAAACTGAGGAACTTTTCAATTTCAGAATCACTAACTAAACCTTCACTACAAAACTTAAAATGCTCTGGCCATTTTTACTTTGCCTAAAACTGCCATCTCTCCATCTTGAATACTTTACTGTAACAATGGATTAACCCAGGAATATGTGTAGTACCAAAAAAGTGCTGAGGAAAGATGTAGAGCCACAGTGCAGTACTAATACAAAAACATACAATTTGGTGAAGTACTGAGGATATGCAATGGAACGGACGTACATCCACTGTACTGTATATCATAACGTGAGCCTAACTGTAGATAATTAGGATGCTAGTAATGATGTGCTATGGAAAGGATGAGAAGCCATAGTATTATTCAGTCAATGAACTGAAACAAGAAATTACTGCCATTAATATGATGCTAGTAATCAAGAAGTGTTAAGTAGTGGATGCAGAGCCATAGTATTGTTATTCCACCACTGTGCTACATGAAACAAGCTGTAAGAAGGGGGGGGGAATCAATGCCAAGTAAAGATAGATAAACTATAGTCAAATGGCTCATAACAATCAAAATATATAGAGAACTTACCATACCACTACAAAATGCTTCTGTACATAAATGATATATTAGATTTGCTTTAACCAGTCAAAATTAAACTTTATCGGTCATCAGCATTCAGATTTGATGAAGGAAGATTTAAATATTAACCATTTAACCCCTTCAACACCATGATGCTTTTTTGTATTACTTCTTGGTACCTCCAGACAATTTTATTCAACACAAGTATAACGTCTTTTGAAATGGTTAAGCCAATCAGCCATGAGATGTCTTATTTAGTTTCTTCTTACTCTCTGCTGGTGGTGGTGGTGTTGCTAGTGTGGCCCTGGTTTTCTATTCTTTTCTTTAAATTATAGAATAATTATGGTAGTTCTAATTTAACCTATTACAAACAGCCTTAAAATGATCAGTGAGTCTACTTCTGTTTGCATTCCTTTGTACTCCTCTTGCAGTCTACAATCCTCCTCTCAGCATCTCTCAAGCTGAGTAAAAGTGTCTGGTACAGTAACAGGAAGAATGTAGCAAGTCAGATGCCACCACATCAAAGAAGTCAATGTGAACAGGCTTGATAAAGGATGTTATATTAGCCTAGAGGTTGAGTAAGTGATGGTGCAGAGTGATATGAGATGCCAAGGGTGGACCGTAATCAGGCTGTGAGTGGACCGGTTGTCAGATGAAACACCCTACTGACATCACCACATCTAAGGAGTCAATATGTAGACTGGTTTAATGATGGATGTTACTTTATGCTCTTGAGGTTGTGCAAGTGATGGATGTGGATTGGGGTAAAATCCTGAGGATATGGAGTAGGGTGAAATGCGGATGATGAACGACACAATGCCGTTACCTAGGGATGCCACATTGGATGATAACCCCTTCAATCCAGGTAATGCTCATTTTCACTTACTGATTTGACCCAACATGGGAATGGCCTGTCATATGGAAGGGGTCTGTTGAGTTTATACAGTATCAACTTTGATGGAGTTTATTAAATTTATATCGAACTCCTCCATTTTAAAAAGGCAAAAATAAGCGGGGGTTTGTTGGGCCTCTATCTAACTCCTCCACTTCAAGCTGAATAATATCATCAACAGAGGGCAAAAACAAAATGAAAAATACATCTCTGGGTTTGATGGGGTGACTCACGTGGCTCAGTTGTATAGCAGTCAGTACTTCCATTGGCACAACACATGCGGGGTGAGTTGTGTGTCTCAGTATCACAGTACAAATCTTTTTACCTGCTACAGCTGCTTCCCAGGCTGTGTGAACTGCAGGACTTAGTCAAAATTTTGCTACAGCTGAACACTATCCAGGTCTAACATTCTGCAATACAGCAATTATCAACAAGCACAGCATCAGCCTGTCCTAATATTCTAATGCAGCATTTGCCACTTAAAATATTCTTGAAAGACAATGATGGTGGGAAAATATCTTATAGCCAAGGACTTAACAAATATGTTTGTGGCCACAGGCTCATCTGGACATGAACTCAGTGGACTGTAGGCTGAAGTTGTTCTCATCATCATCCTTTTGGGGGATAGGGAGGCAGTTGAGGGACATGTAGAACCAGCCTCTAGTATTGTTTGGTAAGCAACTGCTGCCACTGTACGAAGGCACCCCTCTCCAGCACCAACATGTCACAAAATTATCATTAACAACAATGGAAATCTTGGCCAAACCTGGATATATCATAGTTTATACTGTATATACAGTTACAGTACAGGTATAAAGTGCTTAATGAGCCTTCTGGGTAAACCTGAATCTGGGCATTGGCCTGTGATGTGGGAAAAGTGGAGTCGGGTTCCAATACTGAATCTGAGGCTGGTATGAATACAATGCATTAAATAGGAGACTATGGATAATGGTGGAACTAGACAGTACAGTATGCGATGAATAAAATGTGTGGAACAATGCACTGGTTAGGGCAAAAGAAGATGAAGAGTGATGGAGAGTAAAAGAAGTACCATCAGCCCATGTGTAGAGGTAATGGTATTATTCAACTCGTATGGAAGAATTGATTTAAACTAGAGCTAACACCTCCAGTTCAAAGAATATCACCACGGTAAAAACAACTCGAAGAAACTAGAATAACTTTAAAAAAGCATCACTGCATTGGAGGTAGTGGTAGTGCTAGCAGCAGCAGTAGTAGTAGTAGCAGTAGTAGTAGTAGTAGCAGTAGCAGCAGTAGTAGTGGTAGTAGTAGTTGTGGTGATGGTGGTACAGTAGTTGTAGCCACAGGTTCATATAAAATGTGAACCCAGTGGACTGAGGGTGGAAACTGCCCTCACCTTGCAGTTCACCATCCTCCGTTTGGGAGATGGGATGTAGTTGAGGGATGTTACAGCCAGACAGCTGAGCCACCTGGCTATACTGGTGTCACCACACGAAGGCTTCCCTCTCCACCACAAGCATAATAACTCAGAATAAAAACCCTGCATGCCACAGTCTTGGGGGGTTAACGTGGAGAAAGACAGCAGAGGAGGTTGTGGTGATGAAAATGATGATGATGATGATGTAATGGTGATGATGTATTCAAGTCTGTCCCAAATGTTCACTACATCAATTGCCTCACTTCACTGCTACTTTTCCCAGGATGACCTAATGTGTGGACCCTGTATAAGATCTAAGACACTTAAAAACGTAACTTAATACAGAAAAAAAATGCTCAGTACGTGGAATACAGTACACGTGTATTTAAGTCGGATTAACAACCAAGGTTTAAACTCTGAGACAAATTGATCTGAGATGATGGGTTGTATCTATTTGGCTTTGGAGACTCCTTAACACCACTTCCTTTGCTACTTATCCTGCATATAACACCTCAGTATCCTCTTAACATCACTTCTTTGTTACTTATCCTGCAAATTACTTTTCTTTATCCATATGTATGTTACTGACCTAAAGTATGTTGATATTATTGTGAGTGAAGAGTGTACCTTAGAAGAGAGCGTTATGGATTCAAACTCTCTACATAAAATTATATAAACAGAATAAAAAGGAATTGTTCAGGGGTAATAAGCAAAATAAATCACTAAGGAACAGGTGTTAAGCACCCTCCAATTCCCCCTAGTACACAGCCAAAGAATTAACACCGCCCACAGAGGATCGGCTTGGAATTACTGCCCCTCCAACGCAACTTCCCTTTAATGGTAGACACACAACAAACTATAATTATATAACTTTTTGAACAACTAAGTACCATTTCTGGAACTAAAAAAGGAGAGCGAGAGAGAGAGAGATCCTACACTTTCTATTTGATTAAGTTTACCTTTTGCACATTTCAATAACATGGTACACAGTATTGAAATATTCTGCTATATATTATGTACATTACCATCTACCTTTAAGGCCCAATACAGTACGGATTAAAGAAGCCAGAGGAAAGTATATACGATTTTTATTATTACTGTATTATTATTTCACATGCGCTCGTGGCCTCTCCGGACCGGCCGACACACACGGGGGAGCGAGCCTGACGATCCCCCCCCGTTTTTCTACGAGGCATGACCCACTTGGCGGACTTAACGAGCAGATCACAGCAGGAGCAGCTTATACTTTATACACTAGGATTGCGGTCCTGTTTGATTGCGTGTGTGTGTGTGTTTTTTTTGGGGGTCTTTGAAGGCATGTATCTCGTAAGAGTGTGTTTTGAGGAAAGGGTGGTGTGTGTGTGTGTGTGTGTGTGTGTATATTTTCATGTATGCAGTGGTTTCTGTGCTCTGATGTGTGTTCAGTGTAAGGCAGGAGCTCTTTCTGCCCATGATTTGTGTTTTATTCTAACGTACAAGTGTTTTTCTTCCATAAGTGTTTTTTGTATCTGGTACGAGTGGTTTCTCTGCACTTACAATATTCCTATGTTAGTGTTTTGTAAATACTGTGTGGATGACAGACGAGAAAATTTAGTGGAGGCAAGAGAGAGAGAGAGTACAAGACCAGGACTGTAATATATAATGTACTGCTTGAAAATGTACATCTGGGTGTACTGTTTATATAGTGTAAATGGCATGAAAGAGTTTGCTAGTGGACAGAGAGTATATTATGATCGAGCTTACTATGCTGCATATTTATCTGTATTCAAAATTTATGTGTACTGTATATATAGTGTAGATGGCATTCATAAAATTCACTATTGGTGAGAGTACATTGTGGTGGGACTGTAATATACTGTACTGTTTCTCTGTACTTAAAAATGCACATCAGTGTACTGTATAAATAGCACAGATGCTGTATGATAAAACTGAAGTGTCTGAAGAGTACATTATGATGGGACTGCAATATACTGCACACTACTTCTCTGTACTCAAAAAATGTACATCCATAGAGTGTCTCGTATGTAAAGTGTACGTGGCATACGACAAAATGTACTACTGGCGAGAGTACAGTACATAATGGTGGGATTGTAATACATATACTGTACTGTAAATGCGTTCATGTGTACCAGTGTCAGAGGGAAGGCTAGTGGGCTGGGATACAAGAAATACAGAATCTGGTACACGAAGGACAGAATGTGATCCCTTCAATGCAAAGACGTCTAATTTAAGTTATTCTTGATCCCTCCAGACAGCTTTAATACAACTTTGGGAGAGATTTTTCAAAACTGAGAGGTTGGGTATTTTCTCCATAATCTCTCTGGCTGCACTGAGATTTCATGAGCTGAACAAAACTGTCATAAACTTGCATGAAATACTGTACGAAGTTCTTAGTCTGGACCAATGTGTTAATTGTGACAATTTCTTCACACTTCCAGTGCCCTACCTTTCTCCTTAATGTGGTATAAGTCCTAAGTGTTAATCATGATAGCTTTGACATTTTCAGTGCCTTATCAGTTTCTCAAACATGGCATGTTTAGTGTTAGTCGTGATCATTTTTAAAATTTTTGGCGACCTACTTTTATCCTGAACATGTGTGACTACCTGATGCTACATAAAGGACAATGAAATAGGTGTTGCAGCTAAGGGTTAACTGCTTCACTGTAAGATGTCACCCCAGATTTGAGTATTATTGACTAATTGCAGTGTTCAACATTTTTATTGTCTGGTGGCAGCAAGAATAACATAATGAATATGCCCCTGGATGGAAGGGGTGTGTGGTGTCCTTGGACAAGCCCACAGTAATGACAGGGAAGGTGCCAAGCCTGAATTCTACACCCAGTTTGCTGTACAGGATGACAGCAAGACAAAATTTTAAGGATGACACACACTAAGGCAGCAGTCAGGGCAGCCACTAGACCTCTGACTAGCACACACCACATCACTCCTAACACCCAGCACAATATCACAAGAGTTTCCATACACCTGGTACTCATTCCTATGGTCCATTCAAGGTTGGCATGGCATTAACACTTTGAACCTCTCTGTCACAACTCATCCCCAGTCCCTCTCTCATATACAATCCAGTCACAACTCATACACATGTCTCTCGATCATACCTCAAACACAACCTCACTGTATCACATTCTAGCCTCCCTCACAGGACTCATCACCAGGCCCTCTCAAACTAAAGCCTCTAATCAAAACCCACACACAAATCTCAATTGTAATCCACACAAAGTCTGTCTTATCACAGCACACATGCAAGCTACTCTCACAACTCACACACAGACTATCACAACTTCCACAAGGCTCTCTAGCACAATCACTAATAACCCTTCTCTTACACACACTCCTCCTCTCCACATTTCAATCTTGTTCTCTGTCATCTCATTCTCTGTCAAAATGTTGAAGTGGATAATCTCTAACACAGCCTAGCAGTAGTAGTAGCAGTGTGGTATGCTGCCTGAAGACTGAAGCTGCCGTGACAAACCATACGAAGAGGATGGCAAAGCAACGTCCCACTCAGGGGATGAAAGACTCGTATACAGGAACACCTCTCTATTCCCAATGTGTTATCTTCCAGCGAACTAGTAGAGTATTTCAACCTCTTGATACTCCAGTCTTCCATTACTACTGCCTCTCAATATTTCAGGCTTGGCTCCTCCAGAACCATGTATCAAATTAAGGTTTATTTATTTCAGTGTTGTAATTTATATGTTTATGTGTATACAAGGGTAATCTGAAATCACACCGGTTGAAAGGTTATATAAAGGGGAATTAGGAAATGCAGCACTAGCCGTCATGGACAGCAATATAATGTTTCACCAAATAACACAGTTCCACTATTACAACTGGACCATTTTCACCGAGTTACAGCCCAAGTAGGGAGGTAATAAAGGGGTATCACTGTAAATGTTTTGATGTTGGGGGGAAAAAATCATGAGACAGACGGTATATAACTTGGTAGATAACTTTCCCTACATTCTTTACCCTACAATTGCTGCATGAAGCCTCCCGGGGAACTTCAGTAAAGCGGGGTAAGGGAGCGCAATGGCTGCCCTCTAGTATATTATTTATCACCGCTGACGGCACTGTGGTACGTGGCCGCCAACATCAACCTTCATCTACACCATACGTCAATACAGCCAGTCCTCGTTTAAAACCATACGAGTGCTTCGGATTATCACAACTTTTTTAATACAGCTGGTACTGTACACGGGGGTCCTTCAAAAATTCAGTGGGCAGGCTGGACATCATGTAACCTCATAGATACAGTGCTGTTAAACATGCAGAGATTGTTATTTGCTAAGTTCTTTCAACAAAACTTGATCCAGCTGCACAAATAACAATGGAACTTTAACACTTTTTTTCTGTATTTACAATGGACTTTTAAAACTCTGATGACGAGGACTTACTGTACCGTAGTGAGACTCTTACAGGCCTCCTCCCCTACCACCTCAGGGGCAGTACAGAGGCCGCCTAAATGTAAACAAAGCCGCACATTTGCTGAAACACAGATGCCGACTTGCCGTTGTCATGATGGGATGGACTGAAACACTGAAAGAGAGGCGCTAAGCGGTCCCCAGATACAACACACTGGAAAAGATGCACCTCTCAAAAAACATTATAGGACAAAAAAAAAAAAAAAAAAAAAAAAAAAAAAAAAAAAACTATGAAGATTAAATATTTCATAAGCCCAAGTGTCCCACAAAGTTAGGCTGTGAGGTGGGCCCATTTAATTCACCATGAGCAAACACACCACAGACTTTCCGATTTTCCCAGGACTCGACGAGCTCTTGAGGCGTGGCAATAATACCAACCTAACCCAATTCTTTTTACCTTGTCTTAACCCCTTCACACCAATGATTCATTTTTTTTCATTTCATTCTTGCTACCACAACACAGTTATAGTCCCATCAGGATAGACTTTCTGGGCTGGAGTGATCAAATACATCTCTCATTAACTCCTACAAAATTAAGTCCTTCCATGTTGAATGAAATCTGAAAATAGCAAGAATAACTGAAAAAGAAAGTCATCACTGGTTTGAAGGGGATAAAAAAATATTATTACGACTGCAGACCAACTCTACAGGCAAATCTTCCCTTATTCAGCCTCTTGTATTTTAAGTCTTGCTGTATGATTCTGTTCAGCTTAGATTTTTTTGTTTTTAATTAGATGGGTTAAATCTAGCCTTCATTAACCCCACCAGAACAGGAGGAAGTATCTAAGCTGAATAAAATCGCCCAGATAGCAAGAGAGTAAATACAAATGGGTCATCAGACCAAGGAGGCTCACTCATCACATCCACACACATAACAGATAACAACACTAGCCTGCACATAGACCAGCTAGGCAGTTCATCCCAGTTAGGTATATTTTCCTTGATATATTTCCAGCCTCTTCCTTTCCGATCTTGATGCATTTCCACCTCTTCCTCTCCGATCTTGACGCATTTCCACCTCTTCCTCTTCCTCTGACACCACCGTCACTGCCATCCTCACGTCAATGTCACTTCCTCCTTGTGTTCAATTTTGCTTCCATTTCGGCACTCCCGCTGCTTGGATACGTTTTCTATACATTGGGTAATTTATTTATGCTAAGTAACTGTACGTGTCCTTCTGTCCGTCTATTCTCTCCAGGTACTCCTTTTCAATTAGGATATCAATGCACCTCTGGAAGGCAAAGGGGAGAGTATAAGAAGGTGTGGGTTAAGTATACAGGATAGTTTGGCATGAATGGATCAGTCACTAAATATTAATAGTCTATTGTATGTCATGAGAGGTTTAAAAATCATATACCTTTTTCTGTACAACTGATACTGTAAATCTGGCAAACAACATGGGATAAGAGTACAGTAATCCCCCATCTTTCATGGAGCTTGACTCTGCCAGCTCCATTCTTTAGTGTGTAAGTAAACCATCACAAAATACACCTCAAACACGTAGATTCTAATGTCTGGTGACACTCTGGGACACTAAAATGATAGGCCATTACACAGTTCAATTACTACTCTGAAAGTCCTTGCCTAAACGTTCCATTACTTTGTGGACATTCATTTCTTGCAGGTGTCCATGCAATGTAACCCCTGAGAGACAAGGCCTTACAGTATACAGTATGAGTTATTCTGGCGAGAAACTACCGTGCTCAACTGTACTGTACCTTAATGGTTGGGACACGAGGCTTGAAGCGCGGGGTGAGCTGGTTGAGCACTTCCATAAGCAGCTGCTGATGCTTGCACACCTTGCGCATCTTCATGATCCGCACAATGGCCGCCTGGATCAACAGCTTACGGTCCTCCTCTATATGCTTGTGGGTCAGCTCCTGCTCAATCTGTATATGGCATAAAGTTAGATTGGATTACACTAGGCTGGATCAGACTGGGTTAAGTACACAAGGCTGGACTAGACTGGATTAGGTTAGGTAAGTTTACACAAGATTTGACTGGACTAGGTTAAGTAAAGTTAGATTACACAAAGCTGGACTGGACTAGGTTATGTTAGGCAGTGTTTAGGTTATACTAGGTTAGGCTGGCATCATGAGGTAATTCATTATAGGAAGTATTCATATTGCTTTTAACTCCATTCTTTCCTACTCTTCTCATTCAGTCAGTTTTTTACCCCTTCTCTTTCTCTCTCTATTCAACTTCTTAACCCTACTTTCTCTCCTTTCTCCCTTCTCTCCCTCTTTCTCACCATCTCTCTCCAAATGCAATTCTCTCTCCTCTTCCTCCCTCTTGTACTCTCTCTCTCACCTTCATCTCAGTCTTCATGGGCACGTTAATGTTAACCCTAAGCTTCTTATTCTTATAGTTGAGGAAGAGGCTGACACGGGAGTCCTGGGAGACCTCATCCTCATCCTCGGAGATCAACAGCTTGCACTTGAGCAGGATTTGCACCACCTGGGTAAGGATATCTTGCGATATCCCCGTCATCTCCTGTGCAGGGACAAAAACTGATAGTCACAATTTTACAAACATAAAAATTTCTCTTTCTCCTCATGGGGCAACACTGGATTAGATGATGATTGAATGAATAAAAATTTCACTTTTAACTTTCTTTCACTTAAGGCTGTTCAGTATCTCAGGAACAATTTTCTGTTAACACATCACTGTTCACTACTAAACAGTCAGGATGTGCTGTGAAGGATTAGAGATGAAACAGCTCTCACAAGCATATACCCCGATCTATCACTTCTTTCCTTAATGCTTTCCCAGGCCAGCCTTGTGCAACTTTTTCTACCCTGTTCCCAGGCCTGGGGCGAGTTTCCACCGAAATGAGGAGTTGTGGTTTGTGTTTGCCAAATTGCTGTGCCACATAAATGAGCCATGAAAAATTGCTCCAACAAACGACACACTGGCGCATCAACGGCCCAGACTCAGTTGGCCAACAAATGACGCGTTGGTGCATCAACAACCCGGAATAGCGTTAACTGTTTATGAACTTTACCACATACACGTACACCCAGTTACATCAAGTACATTTTGATACTGATTCATCGCCTTGAATATGATGTTTTAATATTTGAGAAGGTAATAAATCATGCTGGAATGTAACCTCACTTAAAGCCATTCTTACTTACAATGGCAGTGTTAGGAAAGACAGCTACAGTGTTGAGGAATTACTGTGCTTTCTCTATCTCTCTCATCTGTTTGCCTGTCTCTTCTTATTGCTCTGTCTCCCACACCATCTTATAAGTCTTTTCTTAAACGTGCATCACAGCCTTGAAAACACATGCGCTCTATCTCTCTCATTCACTAACCTGTAAGTGTCCAACCGTCCATGAGACAGCATTGTTAAACTGCAATAAGACAGCCATCTGGAACGTGGAGGCTTGTAGGGTATACCTGAGGGAGGGGACGAAAGCTGCCATTACTTAACATTCATACTTACTGATCAGACGGCAGCGGACAAACACAACCACCTGATTTAAGCCAAACCTCTTCAGTCCTGGGACATACTTTCCATCTGAACTTTTAAGAATCTCCAGACAATTTTTTCTTAGGACAGATCTCTGGGCATAAGATGAATAAAATCAACTGATGGTAGCAAGAATAAAATAAAATAAAGACAATAAAAAACAAATCATTGGAGTGAAGAGACACAATACCTGGTGCTCATGGTACTGAGAGAGTCTACATTCCATTCCACTGTCATATTCATACATCACAACTGTTCCTCTTGCTTTTCACAACCCCACACTTGCCCGTTTTTGAGGCAGTTTGTGAAAATCTCTCCCTCAAATATACAGAGGAGCCATACAAGAAAGTCACATTCCAATCTGTCATACTTATATCATTCAACTGTTCATGTCCAAATCCACCTACTCCTCTCTCCTAAAACATCTCCACACTTGCCTGTTTTTGAAGCAGTTAGTGACAATCTCCCCCTTGGATAAGTGGAAGAGCCAGTTCAGTTTGCGGCCGCTGTGTTGGCTGGAGTAGAAGGTGGTGAACCGCGACACACTCCTCTCCAGCTGTGTGTGTTACAAATTCATTACTAGTACATACCTCACACTGCCACTAAATTTCACATATTTTCCTTGATTTGACTGGCTATATCATGTTGTAAGGAGTGTATAAATGTGCTTCCCACAAACTTGCCGCTGCATTCTCTATGTTAACTGTCTTACAACTACCCATTTACACAGCTTTAACTGTCAGTCAAATTAGCTGATGCATATTGTGAGGGGAGTACAGAAGCAGGTACTCCTCTTTGAAAGTAAGGAATCTGCTCCAAAATATCAATCTTTTTCACACAACTGTTGCTGGAAATCAGGGGCAACACAGGAATAAATGAGCTTTAAAAACACCCAAAGAATTCTGACCACTGAACTAGTGTCTTTTTTAGCAAAGTTTCTATAATATAACAGGCAAATTTTCTATAACTTACTTGGCAACTTCTCTATACTTTACAAAAGCCCTTGATAGCAGAGAACCTTGAAGAGAGATTTTTAGTGACAAAATGTTACATAAGCACTCAGAGTACCTCGTGTGGGAGTGTGAAGGTCTGTGACTGCTGGAAGGGCCATGATCCTGAGGACAGCACCTGGATGGCAAAGTCCAGGTCGAGGGGCTCATTGCTGCTCACCAGGTGTTTTCGGAACTGGTCATTCAGGTCCTTTGATACACCAATGTCCTGCAGGTAAGAAAATAATTACACACGGCACATCACGGCTATTAGTGAGGCGATGCAGTCAGACATGTTGGGTTCTCTTCAGTATGTCCACACCTAAACAGGGACCTGGTCTGAAAATTCACAGGTTGTGTGCCTTACTCTGCAGGATTACTGAGACTTAACAAAACATGAATGTCTGCCTTTATTATTCTCCAAGACTTGAAAACCATCCTGGAGTAAAAATCTAATTTTAAAGATCATTCCATAGCTAATAAAATGGTTAACATACCCTTGAGGGAAAAAAAAAAAAAAAAAAGGATCCTCTGCACGGAAAAAAATCAATTTCATACCTGGAACATGCGTTGAAGTTTAGATGTGTACTCAAATCCACAGGCCTGCTTGAGCTTGGAGATCATGGAGGCCTCGGCATCATCGCTGGCTGACATGTGCTGCACCAGCCTCTTGGCAAGCATCTTACTGTAGAACTTCTGGAATACATCTTTGTCCTCAATGTACTTGAAAACAATCATCACCTGCAACAGACACAAACCACAAGTTAAGACCTTAATGAACAAGTAGAGAAGTGAACAGAAACAAAATTCAAGTGAGAATGAGAAAATGCCACTGGTGCAAACATATGTACATGAAAGTACACTTATATACACACAAACACACTCTCTACATCTCATGTCACTAAGTATCTCTCTCTCTCTCTCTCACCTGATTAAGCGTATCCTCTAGCTCAGCCTCCTCCGGGTTCTTTGATGACTTCTTGAGGAGAAGGTCGCAGTACTTGGCCAGCAACTCAGGTGACTTTGATGACGAGTTGGGGTGCTTGGTGACACTGTTGTTGTTGATGAAGCGGCCGCATGCCTTATCCAACGCCGCAACGAACCCAGTGTCATTATTGAACGCCGTCAGTACCAGCGAGTTGTACTTGCGGTGGACCTCCAGAATTGTCTGTACGTACACTTTGGGGTCCTGTGGGTGAGATGCGATATGGACATGTGAAATAAGTACACCTTTCATTTGGTAAGCAGAGTTAGGTGGACCTGTAGTCTAAAACATTAAGGGAAAAATTATAAAGTTTTGTGGTGGTATTACATAAGTAAAAAAATAAATACAATAAAAAATAAAATAAATAAAACTGTCTGACTCACATTAACAGCTGAGTCGCCGCAGCGGTCAATGGCAGCCAGGCCTTGGTTGGTGATGTGTTGCTCAAGTAACGTGCGCAGCTCCCTAAGCCCATCTGGTATTCTGCAGGGGGGAAAGGGAAGAGCCACACTAGGGTGATGTGTTGGTGATATATTGATGTCTTTGTGATATACTAAGAATGTGTTGGTGATACAGTACTCTGGTGATACATTGGCGATATAATGACAGTGTTGGTGATGAGCAGCCCTAGTAATGTGCCAACCTCTCTCAGCCCATCTGGTAGCCTGCATGGGTATGGGAGGATAAGATAAGGCTGAAGAGTGGTACTGGTACAGGCAATCCTCTTTGTGTGTCATGGTTGTGTTCCAAAGTACCACTACTTCATCCAAACAACTGGTACTGTAGAGTCAGCAACCGATAAATTAGCGTTAAGGGCAGCAATATGAACTACTGTAAAATGTAGTTACTAGTGATGGGGTTTGAGTGGAGTATGTGTAGGTGTCAAAGGGTGTGAATCATGTCTGATTATACTTGTTGTAATCTAGAATGGACAACTGTTATAGGTGATGGAGTATGGGGAAAGTGTGGAAAGGTGTCAATCATGTCTAATGCTAATCTAAAATGGGCATCTCTCTGGGCACTACTCTTGCTGACTGTACCTTGACACAAGCTGGTACATGCGGGCCAGGTCCTCATCCTTGTCGTCATTAAGGAGGTGCTGGAACTCGTTGTGGAATATCTCAAGGTGCTTCTCAATCAGCACCTTCTCGCATGTCTTGCCCAGCTTCTCCAGGGTCGTCTCATGGAGGTACACCTGAACGCGACGTTGCTCCTCCAGTAGCCGAGTCTCAGCCTGGTGGAATATTGCTAATCATCAGCATGTGCAGCTCCATGACAAATTAGGAAGTGAAAGATCTCCCTATCTATCTATTGCCAGACGCCTCAATCCCGCACCGGGGTGGCCACAAACAAATCGCCTCCGTGTCGCTCAGTCCCCTGCCATTTCACTACCCCGCTCCCAACTCACACCCCCCTTTCTCATGTACCTCTCCACTCCATCCTTCCATCTCATCCTCAGCCTCCCCCTCCCTCTCGCCCCCTCCACCTCACTCACATACACTCTCCTCGTCAGTCTTTCACTCTCCATTCTCTCCACATGCCCAAACCACCTTAACATGTTTCTCCTAACGCTTCCCATCACGTCCTCAACCACACCACAACGCTCCTTCACTTCCTCATTTGTTAGTCTGTCTCTCCATGTGACTCCACATGCTCCTCTCAAATAACTCATTTCCACTGCTTTCACTCTTGACTTCTGTCCTTCTAACAGGGTCCAAGTTTCACTTCCATATGTTAGAGTTGGTATCACAATACTGTCATGTAACAACTTTTTCACTTCCATACTCACCTCTGTTTCTTATCACTGCTTTCAACGAACCAGCAACCTTCCTTCCCTGCTGCACCCTTTCAAGCACTTGCCAGACTTCCATCCTTACTCATCACACTACCCAAGTACTTAAATGCACTCACATTCTCCATGTGGATGTGGATGTTCTGGAAAGTGTTTGAAGTATCCTGAGATAGTTCGGCCAAATGGAGAGAATGGAGAATGAGAGACTGAATAAAAGAGTATACGTGAAGAGGGGATACCACACGAAGGATTAGGTGGAGAGGCATAAAAATAGGATGGTGTGGGCAGCCTGATGGCAGAGGAAAAGGTGGCAAGAAGGCAACTTGTTTGTGACCATCCCATCCAGGATTAGGGCACATGGTTACAATTAGACAGACAGACGGACAAGTGACTGGTAGAAGTACACCAAAAACAAAAGTTCCAGGCTAAGATAAAACGAGTGAACTATGCAAATGTTTGGGCTACTGACTGGCTTATATCCACAACACAAAATTTCTTGGTATTTAGTAATAAAGGGTCCTTCTATTTGTTTAATAAAAAGAAAAGTATCCTGAGTAATATAATAATGATAGGTTAATGACAGACTTAAACTGGAATGACAAGGAGAAAAACATGATCTGAGAACTAACCATCAGTAGACCCCTAGAAATGGGCCACATACTCATTCACACACCACACAAGCCCCTGGAATCTTGACTCCACCTCACCGACCTCAACCCACCTTCTTCATGTACTCCGTGACAGGGTTGTTGCGCAGGAACTCGGTGCTCTCTCTGGTGTAGAATCGCTCGGTGTCCTCCAGGAAGGTGTTCTCAAAGGACTCTCGGTACACGGACAAGTTCTGACCTCGAGCGCTTGGTTCATCTTCATTCAGACCTGTAAATAATAGGATAATCATCTCACTAACTCATCATCATCATCATCTAAACCTGCAAGCAATACACCAATCATCTCACTAATTCATCATTATTATCTCTGAACCTTGCTCTCTCCTGGGAACCCCCTCTTACAGGATGGCTGTAATAAAACCAACTCCTGTCTACTTTCTCACATACGGTATGTCTCTCTTTCTCTCTCTCTCTCTCAGACACTCCTCCTCTTTCCCTCCCACCAAAATATCACTCCACTCTCTTCTTCCATATTATATAAGGTCTGCAGGCTTTTTCCAACATTAGGCTCAATCTTATAAACTTACTTTTAATTACTGACCTAACACCCACAACTACACCTTTTTTTGCCTTAACTTGGCCCAGATTTTCATTCTTTTGCAGCTTATTTCATGTAGCTCAGTGGAAGAAAATGACAGTGGTATGGCTTTACATGCATGACACTGCACTTCTTCGTGACCAGCACCATATTCCTGTATTACTTTATTACTGAAACTACGCACTGAAGCACTGAAGAGTGAATGATGGAAAATTTAGGCCAAGTTGAGTCAAAGGAGTGTACCAACATCCTGCCATGTGTATCGGTGGCCTTACCCAATTCCACATAGCAGTTCATGACCCCCGACACCAGCCTCGTGTTGATGGTCTCGCCATTCCTCTCTCGCTCGATCAGCTTCAGCACCGCATTGGTTACCTGTTGGGAGGACCAATGTTAGGGTACTAAGGGCAGCTTATAAAAAATAACTACTACTAATAAATACAACCATCCATCATCTAATCTTATGTCGCCCTACAGAGGAGCGTAGGAGCCCGGAGCTGGGCAAGTTGGTCCTGACACTTAAGATGAGAGTGACCAGCCTAACTCATCCCTGAGTGGCATTATGTGATCAATAAACCCCAACCATCCCTTGGATATAAACCTTCACCTCTCAATCCGATTGGAATGCCTTAATTACCCACTAAACCACTAGGTGCCAAAATTTGGTTATATGGTTACCACCCAGCATAGTAAATGGTTTCCTGGTTTGTCACTCAGTGTAGAGTCACCTACAGGCAGAAGGAAGAGGAAAGAACGAAGGAAAGAAAGACAGAAGAGGGAGTGTAAAGTCATCGGTAGGCAGAAGGATGAGGAAAGAATGAAGGAAAGAAAGACAGAAGAGGATGGAAGGAAAAAAGGATGGAGGAGAGGAAAGGGGAGACACGCAAGAGCAGCACTAAATCGAGTGAGTAGATGGTGAGTGTCCCCACCTACCACAGTTCATAAATACACAAATAATAATATTATAATAATAACAACACTAATACTAATCATAATCATAATACAGGCCTCTCTCGTTAAATGTAAGGGAGGAATTCTAAAACAACACTACGGTATTGGCCTAGATTTTCAACTTTTTGTAGCCTATTTCAAACTACTCAATGGCAGGAAAACTTCTACTATGGCTTTACAAATTTTCACAGCACTTCCCTGTGAGTAGCATCAGACGCTAATCTATTTATACAGCTCTCCATTCAATATAGACAAATGACAATTTTAGGCCAAGTTTAACTGAAAAGAGCATAGTGTACAAATATACTATGAAACTATATGTTATCATGGATTGAACTAGGCTGTCTATTGCTAAGTTTTGTTGGAATGGGTTACATCATATCATGTAGGATAAGTGTGGACTGGATTTGACTAGGTAAAACAAACAAACAAACAAAGAAATGCACACACACACACACACACACACACACACACACAGGCTGACCTGTTTGTTGAGTGGCTGGAAGAGGTGGTCGCGCCAAGTGACGAGAGCCAGCTGGTATATTTCATAGATGCCCTTGTGTCCCTCATCACACTCCCGCTTCACCCAGTGCCGGTTCAGATACGCACACACACCATTCAACACCTGGTGGGGGGGAGGATGGGGTGTAACAGATCACTGCTTAGACAGAGGACATACAACTGCAGGACTGTCTCTAACAATATCTTTTAAAACAATTACTGATCAATTGCATATCACCCTAAATAATAAACTGTTCTCATTATTTTGTTTTGTATTCAGAAATGGCATTTTTACTTTCTCTAAACCAAACATAAATGGTTTACAATTTTCATACCATAATATTTCTTGGAAAGGGATTAGCTGTTATCAGAATGAATGTACACAGTTAAATATATATCTAGCATCCTTTCAGTAGCACAATACTGATAATACTGGACCCAGGCTGCTTTTCATGAGGCGAAATGTGCATAATGATGAAATACTGTTCTGAAATAAATGTACAAGGATTTCATATGGAATTCCAAGAGTGAGGGATAAGTTCAGCACTTAAGAGTAACTGACAGAAACATAAACACCACTGAAGAATAATTAAGGCAAACTACCATGCATGAAAACAATTGAAAACTTAGTGGTTGTGTTTCAGTACCACCCTTCTAGTAGAGCATCAGGCTGCTCCCACTGAACAACCATCACCTTGAGAGATAACCTGCACAGTGAATGAGCTTCGAGGATGTCTCACCTTGCTAGAGAACTGGTACTCCTCCCACTGTCTCGTGTAGAACCTTAACACTTCCTCATCCATCAGGTCAACTCCATCCTGTACGTGACAGCACAAGTTTTTAACATTTACAACCACACTTCAGCTTCACCATACAACAAAAACATACCTAACCTTACCTACCCTTGCTTTTGGTAATCTCACGTACAACCAAAATACACCCAACCTTCCCTATCCTTGATTAATATGGTAATCTTACAACTAAACATACCTGAGCTTACCTATCCTTGCTTTTGGTCATCTCACATACAGCCAAAACATACCCAACCCAACCTATCCTTGTTTAATATGGCAGTTTCTTTAATATGTTGCTGTCCCTTTTAGTTAATGACAGCTACATTCACACACTTGTATTCAGTGTAATCCCTTCAATCCCATGATATATTTAGGCCTATGACAGTGAAGGGGTCACCAAAGGCTACAACTAACCATGCCAATTCAAAAAAGCATCCCATGAAAGCTAAATACATGGTTGGTGGGAAAAAGAAAAAAAAGTAAATCTCACCATATCTAACCGACAACCTTAACTAAATTTGTCATTATCATCATCATATCAACCCTACTGCCCACTAACCACTTGATCCAACCTTCCTATCTCTTTATCTAATCTGCACTGACTTTTGCTTTTTATAACCTACTGTAAATATACTCTTTGCAATTATCCATCACGATCAATTGCATCAGTACAACACACTTGTTTACTTTGGTCACAACACTACCTGATACAATTATTCAAAGCTATTATGTGGTTGTGATAGGAAGCATTAGGAGAAACACACTGAGGTGGTTTGACCACGTGGTGAGGATGGAGAGTGAGAGACTGATGAGGAAAGTGTATGTGAGTGAGGTGGAGAGGGAGAGAGGGAGGGGAAGGCCAAGGATGAGATGCAGGGATGAAGTGGAGAGGTATATGAGAGAGGGGTGTGTGAGCTGGAAGCAAGGCAGTGAAATGGTGAGGGACAGGGCGGCATGGAGGCGATTTGCTTGTGGCCATCCCTTACGGGATTACGGCATCTGGCAACAGATAGACAGACTATAGGGAAGATGATTAGGGATATGAGTAGCTACCTTTGACCCAGGAATGCAGATTCAAAGAAATAACTCTTCCCAGTATCATCTGAAGAAAATTTACAACTAGCAAAATGCAATGAAAACCCTATTCTCTGTTGCTGCAGGTTTCAGTAGCCTCAATTTTTCCTCCTATGTACTAGTCAAGCTTTGGGAAGTTACTTGTGTCTGTTTGTACAACCAAGAGAGTGAAATGTGGTCACATGTTTGGTAACCAGTCACACAACCAACACTCTCAAGCAACAAACATTCAGCCACACAAACACAGTCAAAATCCAACTGACACTCAAAAACTGTTACAAATATTATTATACATCTCAAATTTCTTTTATCCCCAAAGTTTCCTGCAATTACTGGGCAGTAATTAGCTGGATTTTGTCACATGACTTAGCATCCAGGCCACAGACAATATCAGCTACACCAAGGTGAACCCCAATATAATGCAATACTATGATGATCTTGATCTGTTAAGAAGCACGGCATCGTTGGACTGACTGACTGACTGGCTGGCTGATTAACTAAATGGTACTAGTTGACTGACTGGCTGGCTGATTAACTAAATGGTACTAGTTGACTGACTGACTGCTTGACTGACAACCTACTCCGGCTCAAGAAGCAACTTTCACTTAACATGGTAGTGTTAAGGAATTCATCTGAGCAATTCCATTAATCCTGCAACTCACTTATTAATTTAATCTCATTATCACTGTACACATTTTTACTTAATTACAAAAGACTTAAGTGGTGATGCAGCAACTTAATTATGACTCATGAAGCCCTCCAGTTAAGAAAGTCTCTCTTAAGCTGTACAAAACAAGCCTGAAGGTAGGGTGGATTTTTTTTTTCAAATATGGCATTGGAGTGAAGAAATGATGATGAATTACTGTACATAAGATAGAGAAATGAGTGAAAAATATGGCACCAGAGTGAAAGAATGAGGGGTCACTGTCTATGAGGTAGGGAAAAATCTAGTGAAAAAAATGACATTAGAGTGAAGGAATGATAAATTACTGTACATAAGGTAGGGAAAGCAGTGAAAAATATGAATAGGGAATGAATGAATGAGGGATTACAGTAAATAAGGGAGGGAAAAATATGATACTGGGGTGAAAGAGTGAGGGATTACTGTACCTACCTTCATGAGTGTGAGCAGATATGTTTTGAGGAAGTCCTTGAGTCGTTTATACAGCTCCAGACCGACAAACTGAGCACCCCCACCTGCCGCCGTGCTCTTCTTACTCCTGGGGCCACTACCACTCCCACCCGTTTTGGTCGACTGTTGGTGCACCTGAGGGGGGTACTAAATTACGGGATGCAGATGTCGCAGAACTAGAACTAGCCATCAACAGCATGCACAGGGAAAAAGGCTGCACACCCATTCACACACTGTTTAAGCTTCTAGAATCCTATATATAAGTGACAATGAATATCTTAGTTGAAGTAATAATATGAAAACACAGCAGAGTCACAAAAGTAGGTCACACACTCATCACACACTGTCCAAGCCCCTGGAATTAAAAATAAATGTGACAATGCATATCTTAGTTGAAGTAAAAATATGAGCACACAGCAAATTCACATGGAACTGATGCCTGACTTACATATGCTTCATGGTAATTTCTGGCAAACCACAAACAGTACAGTACCATGAAAGGCTGACAGAATGATAGTAGGGTACAATATCATTATGCCCATTATTAAGATGATATGTTACATCAAATAAGCCCAGCAATTAAGACGACATGTCACACCAAATATACAAACTTCACAAAAGTACACCTAACTAAAAAACTATCAGCAAGTTCAGGCTGCCATTAACTTAAATACAAAGGAGTTTTATGAGCCAAAACATATGGCAGGAAACCAGTAAACTGCCGAAAGCATGAGGGTACTTACAGACGTGCAGTAATTGTATACGTGGGTGTAGAGTTGCATGTAGCGCGGCCGAGACATCTCCTGACTGTTGTACACCTGCCAAGTGTCGACATGATGGTTAATAACAGTAGCTAGATAATGCAATGCCTTCCAGCCTCTTTGGTGTGACAGGCTTCTACTATCATCATCATCATTATCCAGACCTCTTTCCCCAACTAAGGATGTGGTGAGGCAGGGTCCAGAGGTCAAGAAAAATAACCTGATAGATGAAGAAACTATGTAATTCTGAATACACTACTACACCTCAGTAATCTCTTCTATGCAAATAATATCTAAAAACACAGCAAACACAGAAGTAAAGTGGTATGTATGAGGTGCCAGAATACTTGCTAAGCTGACAACAATACCAGTCCTTGTCTTGCGTCACTCACCTGTTCAATGCCCTGCCTCAAGTCACCCCATATCTGGTCCAGGTCGATTTGCTTGAGGCCGTGTGGGTTGCTGCTGGTGCCTGTGTTGCTGCCTCCAGTGCTGCCCCCCCCCCTGCTGCTGTTGCTGCTGCCGCCCCCACCACCGAGGCCCCCTCCTCGCTGCCCAGACATCCTCCCCCCTGAAGCACACAAACAAAACTGGCATTAACAGAAGCAGAAGTTGTTATACACTGCTCCATTTGACTTGGCCCAGATTTACATCCCTTAGCTCATTTCACAAAGACAATACTATGGTTCCATATCCTTTCCACAACACTTCTTTGTAAGCAGCATCACATCCTAGTGCTACTCTATTATTACAACTCAGCATTCAAGATGGGGAGATGGCAACTTTAAGTCAAGTTAGAGTTAAAAAAAAAAAAAAGTTCAATAGTAGTTGTAACCTCAGGTCTAACTGAACATAAACCCAGTGGACTGCAGGCCAAAGGTGCCCCTGACTCTGCAGTCCATCTTCCTGTCAGGGGCAGAGTGAAGAGAAAAGACTGTAGCCTACAGTCCTACCCTCCTCACCACCAAACACCCTTCACTGTTATAGCAGAGTACCTGTACCGTACTATAGTACATATTACATTATGTAACACTATGTACTAAATGCCCAAAAATGTCTGACTTAGCTGGGTGCCAGGTAGGAGGGGGTGTAAAATGTCATAAAAGAATAGCTGGACACTACTCTATTTCAACTAAAGAGGTCTTTCCTTAGCCAAATTAAATCATCTGGTCATCGTCGTCATCATCATCATCATCACCATTACCACCATCATCATCATCCAGAACTATTTCCCCACTTGAAGTATGGGGATGAGGCAGGGTCCAGAAAGCAAGATTAAATAAAAACCAACATCACCACAAAGAAAGAGTAAATCTCAGACAATCCCCTTCACTGCCCTAAATACTGTACAAGGTTTCCATCACGAGTGTATACCTGGCCTCAATGATCACTACTTACCTATTGTGACATTTAATTATACTCAGGGAGATTATGTAAATGGAGGAGTATTAGTTGTGTTACATAATTACTCTGTCTTTGTGTGTGTGTCTCTCAATTTACCGTAACTGTATTGTACTTATCCATGTAACTCTCTCTCTCTCTCTCTCTCTCTCTCTCTCTCTCTCTCTCTCTCTCTCTCCCCTGACTTACACCCTTCAGGCCAATGATATCTTGTTCAATTTCTTTTTACTATTTCCTCCTGATTAAATGTAACTCTGGGCAGACTTTCTCAGCTGGAGAGATTTGATACTGCCTTCAGTTCAAAAAGCCTCCCCCAAACTGCATAATTTACAAATAGCAAAAAAAATAAATAAATAAATAAATAAGAAGAAAAAAAAAACAGCTACCATAAACAACTAAACTGATGGAGTTAGTTATACCCAACCTTTCCTGTTTGAAAAGTTTCCCCTGAATGTCTTGAAGATGCATGAAGAAACCATAAATGAACCTGTCTGAAACATTTAATTTTCTTCTTCTTCCACAACTTTCTCCATGTTTATATGGGGTCACTGTTTCTGACTAATCATCTCCATTCTCCTCTAGGTCCAAATGCATCCCCTGCTATATTCTTTTCCCTCACATCTCACTGTATACAGGCCATCCACCGTCTCCTCGGTCGACCCCTTCTCCATCTACCCTCCACTTCCCTGCCCACCACTCTTCTACCCACATAGTCCTCATTCTTTCTCAGTATATGTCCATACCATTGTACCTGCCTCTCCAATACCTTCTTTGAGATTTCCACAACCTTAATCATTCCCTCATTCCTGATCTTATTCATTCTCGTGACCCCGCCCATCCATCTCAGCATCCATATCTCTGCCACCTCCAGCTTTCTCTCCTGAGACTTCTTTATGGGCCAAGTTTCTGAACTCTATAGCTACCACTGCAGGTCCTACCACCATTTTATATCATTTTCCTTTTACTCTTGCACTGATTTTTCTATCACATAACACTCCTGACATATCCCACCACTTTCTCCATCCTGCCTGTACCTGGTATCCTAGGATTAATTTAAGCATCCAGTCCACCATCAGCTGTTATATTCGAGCCCAAATACCAGTACCTGAATGTCCCAACTCTTTTCAACTTTTCTCCTAGCAAACTCACACCTCCCTGTTCTTCTTCTCCATTAATGCATAGATATTCCATCTTTCTCTTACTAATTTGAAGTCCTCTATCCTCCATTTTCTTTCACCACTCCAACTTCCATTCTACTCCCTCCCTGGTGATATCTATATGCACAGTATCATCTGCAAACAACATAACCCACGGAGCCTCTTCAATGATGCCTCTCCCCAAAACATCCATTAACAAATCTAAGATATAGGGACTCAATGAGGATTCCTGATGTAGCCCAACTTTCACGGGAAACTTCTCTGTCACACCAACACTACTTCTGACCCGAGTTCTCGCCCAGTCACACACCTTTAACCAGTCAAACACACTTTTCTGAAACGCTCTTCTCCCTCAAACATCTTCATACTTCCTGCCTTGGCACAGTATCATAAGCTTTTCCAAGTTGACAAAAATCATATGCAACTACTCTGTTTCTCTAAATTTTTCCTGGATTTGATGCATTGCAAATTTTACCATACATCTGTTGTTCCTTTTCCTGGCATGAAACCGAACTGTTGTTCACCAATCGCTGTTTCCTCCCCTAACCTTATCTCTATTATTCTCTTTCATATTTTCGTTGTGTGTGACATTAGCTTTATACCCTGATAGTTCCCACAATCCTGAATGTCACCTTTTCCCTTACAGATCGATGCTATCACACTTTCTCGCCAGGCTTTTCGGTACTTTCTCCAGATCACATCTTCTGAATTAAATCTGCTAGTACATCTACTCCATCTTCTCCCAAGCTTTTCCATGCCTCTGCTGGTAGTTCATCGAGTCCTGCTGCCTTCCCATTCTTCATCTTTTTCAGTGCTGATCTGGATTCCTCTTTACTAATTTCAGGTGTTTCTCTCTCATTTGGTGTCCCATCTCCAAAAACACTCCTCTCGTTTTCCTCGTTCAGTATCAGGTAACTTCCCAAAATACTTATTCCCACCTTCCTTTCATACCCTCCTCTGTACTTAAAAAACAATATATATGGACCAAGCTGTGATATTCTGGAATACCACTAGTTGCTTTACAGAATATTCAGTAACTTAATTATCCAAATAAATCTTTTAAAAGTTCACTGAAAATCTTGGACAACTCTCATTTATGAAAGAAAATTGTACCTGATATTTTCCCCCCAACAAACCATAACTTGCTCATCACAGTCGTAAATTTAAACAGTTCCAGAAATGCCACTGAGAATACCTCCTTAATTTTGGGCACTGAAATAAAAAACACATGTGGGGGCAATGAAGGAAAACTATTGCAATAAAACTTAATCTGTCTTTCACTCTCCTAAAACTGATCCAAGCGATGCAGAAATGTGGAGTTTTGACTATTAATTTTTCCTCATCAACTGTACATGCACAAAGAGCTTAACAGAACCTAGCTTATACTCTCGGTTGGGTTAGTTATACAAGGTGCGTTGGGTTTGACTGGTTAGTTTAGTTAGGATGGGATACTTAGGCTAGGTTAGGGCAGACACAAACCACCTGAATAATCAAGACCATCTGAAACTGAAAATTTAAGACCTAACTTAACTGTGAAAGCAACCTTCTTCAGTCCTAATATATATTTTGTCAGAATCTGGCTATCAAAAATCAGTTACACCATAATGAACATTCCTGTGATACATTTTCTGTATATGAGAGAGAATTCCCCATATTTTTGTCTCCCAAATGTAACAAGTACAAGGAAACTATAAAACCTTCAAATATATGAATAGTTTCCATGGATTTTGCAATCAACGAAGATTTTGAGTCATAAGTTTTCCAAAATTCCTTCCGTGAAATCCAAAAACCTATAAACCACCCCATAACCTGATATCACCATCATTACCTTATTTCGGGAACTCCTCTTGGATTTTAACGGATTTTTCTCTCGCCTGTGGAGTTGAAAATAAGTAAATATTAGGGGGTCTTGGCACTTCCTCAATCCTTCTTCTCTTCTCTCTCTTTTCCTCTTCTTATTTCTCACTTCAGATCTTTTCCGCCATTATAACAAACTCCCCAGTCGTCCGTTAGACCTGCATGGACCTCATTTAACAGCGCTGGTGGGCCTCATTTTCCGTAATATTGAGGCAAAACCGTACACCTTTCTTCAGCACCAAGGTAAAACAATCTCCATGGAGGACGAACAGGCAGTGGGGAGAATCAGGAAATAAAACCATAAACATTATATTTTTCTCAATTTTTGGCTTGTATTTGGATGACTTTGGGTCTATGTAATTTTCATGAGATTGTTTTCAATGTTATTTATGAATTTCGTTTCTTATTAGTTACAAAAAAGAAATATTTACTACACTTTCCAACTACCTGTGCACTTAAGAAACGATAAGACTTTTTGTTTATGTGATTTAATATTAATTTTTGCAGAGATAACTCATGTCCTTAATCTAGTGCGTTAATATATCGACTTTAATTATTTAGAATTTTTTCAAGTGTAATGTATGAGTGAAAAACAAGAGGGGCTGCCATGACCTTACTTTGTTCAATTTGTCCGCGCGCGCCATGTTTAAAAGTTATC
>JAGKTI010003985.1:0-44316 GCA_018397915.1 Birgus latro | reverse complement strand
TTTTCTGTTTTGCTGGTTAGATTATTTTATTCAATTTAAAAAGGACATCGATTAGTGAAAGGGTCATAAAGGCAACAACTAACTCCTGCAGTTCCAATATTCCTTCCAAACTCACATGTTGTTGTTGATCAACCCCAGTCTGTCTAGCTGAGCAGAACCATCAACTGCAGATGAGCAGCTACCCCTGCAGGGCCATCCCATGTAGTGAACTGATGATCCCCTGCAGGGCCCTCCTATGTAGTGAACTGATGATCCCCTGCAGCCGACAGCACCCTGTGACAATGAGGTACAGGGAAGAGTGTGGCAAAATTATATGGAAGTAACATGAATAAAATATAATAGACACCATAAGACTGAATGGGTTAATAAAGCACCCTTTGTCTATAGTCTAATACAAATTAGAATTACAGCACACTTGACCATAACTCACACTCTTCCACACATGCCCATACTCTAATTATCTCCAGTCATCTGTAACTATAGTCCATTCCAGATTATAATCATAGTAGCAGGTGATGAAATGAGGGAGTATGGGTGGCTGTGGATGGGAGTGAATTATGGCTGAGTATGACTCTCTTTTGGAATGGACTGTAGTTGCATCAACACAAAGGAACCATTCACACTGAAGACTGCACTGACTCAAATACTGTCTCTCAGCTTTACCCTTCCTTTACTTGCTGCATCAGCCCCTACTGCCTACTATTTCTTAGGTGACTCTCCTGCTGTTTTTGTTCCAATACAGTACTATCACTTTCCTCACTGCTCTTTTCACCATGCATTTAATTAAGTTATTCCCTCTGCTTCCTTCTGCCTTAGTGCCATGTAGCCACATTATGGCTTGCTGCTGGTTTGTCATTATTCCTTCTTTCCTACAGTTACTTATGAGATGCTTCTCCAAACCCCAGAAATTTCTTGGGTACTATCACTTCCATGTGACACTGCAAGATCCTACCCTCATCACCATTCACTTAAACCTTTTCTCTCTTCCTTACTCAGGTTCAGCCTGAAGCATTACCTTGCCCTCATTCTTTAAACCACCTTGTCCAGGTTTTCCGTGAATGGCTTTCTTACCTTTCGCTCTGGCCATAAGTTTCTGGCCCTCTTTCAGGACGCGATGGTGTTTTGCCCAACAATGAAATATAAAACTCGAACTGCTTGATCAAGGCTGCTCCATCACCAGCCAGTATGGCTGACTCTCATTCCAGCACTTGGATCATGGTGTATGAACAGCTCCTTACTCAGACATGGCTATAAGCATTTTATTCTAAGTTTCATAAGAGATTTTGTAAATCCTTTTTCTTAGTAACTTATTCTGCATATTACAGTTCAGTACTATATCTTGTATGGTACATTACTGATGTAATCTGTTGGTGGGAAAATGATATAAATAGCCTACAAGAGATTGTTAAGGTGTAATATGCAAACAAATTGCTAAAGAAGGGATGCAATGAAGTCACCTATGCCACTTAGAATATAACTCCCGGAGAGACAAGGTCTGTGGAATGAATAAGTGATTGGAAAGCAGAACTCTTCCTTCTCTTCTTCATGTGAAGACCTACTTCTCCTCTCCCTAGTTTGCCCTATTGTTCCCTGTCCTCTGTACATTATCCCTACTGACTTCATCAGTGATTCTTAACTACAGTACTTTCTTTTTCCAACACTTTGCAGCCATTCAGTGCACCAAACCTCCTACGGCAGCTTCTCACTGGCCCCCCCAAAACCCAGCCTGTTCTACTTGCCCTTTAGGGCGGACAAGAGATTGATTTCGGTTCCCATATATAGAGCAATTTAGACACCACAGAGCATGGTCTTGGGTTAAAATATGACCTGTGAGATAATCAGCCAATCAGTGAGGTATCTGGAGACCCTCATCCTATTGTCAACCATACCCTGCATCTGCAGTGTCAACACTTATATATAAATGGCACTAAGGCCCACATTCTCATCCCTTGGTCCCCATAAACCCCAGGGATGTAGTTCAAATTTAAAAAATAGGATAGAGTTCATCAGACCTTATATTTCTTCTTTGTTTTCCTTGTCTTAAGTGCATAGACTTGTCACACACTTTGACAGTAGCTGTTTCATATTGGCCACTTGGTCCAAAATGATGAGAATGATGATGATTATTATTATAATATTCACTCAACAAGGAGAGTATGTTTTTGCCCCTATTTGTTTGTTTACTTGTCAGGTTGATTGTCTGTTAGTGGGATTGCTCAAAAACTAAAATAGAGATTTGGACCAAATTTGGTGGGTAGATAGACCATGTCCCAGGGAACAGTCGATTAACTTTTGGGACCAATCAAGATCATATTACAAATTTTGGATCCGGAAAACATTTTTTGCAAAACCCTAATCAGTGATGAGAAAACCTAACCCATTATGAAGAGAGGTTTGGAAATCACAGTGCCCTTGTCGGAGAGATGCGCCCCACACTGAGTGCCCCTCTAGTTATTATTTTTATTTTTATATTTTTTTTGTAGCATCTCTCCCTTAGCAGTACTGTATATTCAGCACATTATACGAGTGGGATATGTTAATAGAGGACTGCTCAGGTAGCAAAAATTTGTATAACAGTGAAAAATTGGATTGGGAAAACTCATATAACAGAGTACATTACTTATGGGAAAAACAGGGCTAGGTTAACTAACCCCCTTGGTAACATGGGATTTTGTGCTTCACATCACCAAATTTGGGTCAAAATTGCCCATTCTTGTATCATCAGTTTCTTGTGTAGCGGATGTCCGTATGATGGGACCCACCTGTACCTCAGTATCCTCTTACACGTTGTTGATGGAAACTTGTGTTTATATTAAACTGATATAAGCAGTACAGTATACAAGAAAATGTTAAGGTTGCAATATGTAGAATAGATCACTGGGGAGGAGGTGTTGCAGGGCCTCCCATGTCACCTGGAGCATGACACAGGATTTCTGAGTTCAATTGTACAATATCAATTTAGTGTTGTAGTGGAATTTAAATGGGCAATAATTTTATAAACAATAGAATTTATTAATGTTTTATAATGTATATTCCAGCAACAAGTTAGTTTCTCAGGTTCATATTTTTGGTTTTATATCTTGTTTTCATGTTGCAGTTTATTCTTATGCCACCCAAATTTCCTTTTTTAATTAGATATGGTAGAGGAAGAAAAAAAATGGTAGGTAAAATCACCGTAAAGCCGTAAATCTAATGCAAAATTAACTTTGCTGTTTACAATATTGCACAAACTTAACATACTCATAAATACATGTACAGGTATTTATATTCTTGTATTTCCCTTTCTTGTGGTAGGTGAGGGCACTTACCATCCACTCACTCGATGTAGTGCTGTTCTTGGCCTGCCCTTTCCTGTCTTTCTTTCCTTCTTCTTCTGTCTTTCTTTCCTTCATTCTTTCCTCTTCCTTCTGTCTATGGGTGACTCTACACTGAGTGACAAGCCAAATGGTTTCCTGTACACCAGGAAACCATTTACTATGTTAGGTGGTAACCATATAACCAAATTATGGTGCCTGGTGGTTTAGTGGGTAATTAAGGCACTCCAGTTGGATTGAACCAATGCAGGTTTATATCCAAGGGGTGGTTGGGGTTTATTGCTCATGTAATGCCACTCAGGGATGAGTGAGGCTGGTCACTCTCATCTTAAATGTCAGGACCAATTTGCCTGGCCCCAGGCTTCTATGCTGCTCATGGAGCAACACAGGATTAGATGATAGATGGATGGGTTATTATTATTATCATTGGAAAGTGGGGCAGCCATCATCCATTCACTCGATGTAGAGTAGTGTTGCCTTCAGTTGTCCCCACTACTGCAACCTCATCACGGGTTCCATTGAGGATTCCATGGAAGAACATCTTTCACTCCTACCCAAGACCCCATCACACTAGTAAAGTAAATTGATAAATAAATAAATAAATGTTGTGATAGGGTCTTGGGTGGGGTTGGAGGATGCTCATCACTGGAATCCTCTTTGCAGGAACTGATGATAGAGTAGCAGCAGGATGCAGGGGAGGAGACCCTTCATCAAGAGAACCCAAAGACATATGAAGACCAAATGACCAACAAGAGCCCAAAGACTGACAAGAACTTGAGGATAGAGAAGACCAGAAGACATCAAAGAATTCAAAGGCAGACTATCTATAGCTAGATGCCATAATCCCGAAAAGAGTGGCCATTTGACTCTAAGTTTTTTTTTTTTGAGGGGAGGGACACTAACCCTCTACCAACCCACTTGTTGAAGTGTAGGGAGCACCTATGGGATGTTTATATGGTTACCACCCAGTGTTGTAAATGGTTTCTTGACTTACAGGAAACTAGGCTTGTTACTTAATGTAAAACCACCTGATAAGGAAAGAAGATAATGAAAAATGACAGGAAAGATGAGAGAAACAGGAAGAGAGGAGGTCAGACACAGCAAAAGAATGATAAAGGTGAAAGAAGAAGCAGGCAGCACTAAATCAAGTGAATGGATGATGGTTGCCACCACCTGCCACAACAGGAGTCCAAAAACATACAAAAACCCAGAGACAGATAAGAACCCAAAGACAGACAAGAACCCCAAAACAGACAAGAACCCCAAAACAGACAAGAACCCCAAGACAGACAAGAACCCCAAAACAGACAAGAACCCAAAAGTAGATAAGAACCTCAAAATAGACAAGAACCCAAAAACAGACAAGAACCTAAAGACAGACAAGAACCCAAAGACAGACAAGAACTCAAAGACAGACAAGAACCCAAAGACAGACAAGAACCCAAAGACAGACAAGAACCCAAAGACAGACAAGAATCCTAAGACATACAAGAACCCAAAGACATACAAGAACCCCAAGATATACAAGAACCCTGAGACATACAAGAACCCAAAATCATACAAGAACTCAGAGACTGACAAGAACCCAAAGACAGACAAGAACACGAAGACAAACAAGAAGACTTGACAACAGATATGACCAGAAGGCAACAACTTGAAGAGAGAAGAAAAGACCAAAGACAGACAAGACCCTTAAGTCTGACAAAAAAGAATTGAAGACAGACGAGAATCTAAAGACAAACAAAACCCCAGCACACCACTCACAATGCCTGAGAGGAAATACAGCCACATAGATCCTAGACAAGGTGAAGTGGTGCACTGTATAACAAGGCATGCAGGGTGTGGGCTTATAACCAGAACAGGCAATGGGACAAACTCTTTTATCCACCATGCAAATATGAACCAGCTAGGAGAGAAACAATGAAATTCTCTGGTAGATGGTTAAAGTTGTGTCATTCTGCATCATTCCAAGATGTAATGAGAGTGATCCAGAGGCCACTGAAGTCACTGGCCCTGATGGTTGACCACAAAAGAGCTTTGAATTTTCCCCCAGATGACTCCTCAGGTGGACCCAACATCCTAACACAGAAGCAGGAGAAATTACCAGTGGTGTAGCCCCAGTAAAAAAAAATGGGGGGGGGGAAGGGGGGGAGGGGTACAGTTCATCATATCTTCCATTTCTTTGTCTTGTAGTCGTAGACTTGTCACACATTGACAGTAACTACCTAACATTGCCTAACTGCCATTCCTCACAATACACACGTACAGTACAGGAAATGTTGAAGGGAGGGGGGGAGCGTTTCCATAGCCCTTCTGGAAATGACCCTCTTTCCCTTAAACAAGCTTCAGTTCAATTTTATAAAATGGCATATGTTCTTTTTCGCGTGGTGGGATATTGTAAGACTGTTACCTATAAGAAGTGGAATATATTTTTATGCTGTGCCCTAGAATGAAAATGAATGAAAAAGTAAGCATGAACCGCTTCCATATACATAGCGTCTGGTGACGCTGGTATTTACAGTATAATAAAATAAAACTGCACAGTTCCTCATTCATGATTTGTGATCCTGCTACCTTTATCAATATCCTGACATTTAACAAGAAATCATAAGTGAAATACCCCCCCCAATGGGAGACCACGGGAGGGGTGACGCAACACCCACCCCATGAAGGAACCATGGTCAGGGTGTCGCAGCACCCACCCCAGGAGGAGACCACAGGGAGGCGCATAGGGTGCGCAAAGGCTCCAAGTTAGACAGGCCTACGTCGCCCACTACCTTGCGCCCTTCTTCCCCTCAATGGAACCACCCAGAGGAATGCAGCCCTGGCAGACTACTCTCCAGCCAGGCCAGCACTTGCCAGGATTGGGGTGGGACTCGTAACTATACAGTCCCAGGTAGCACCACGACGACGACCACTGTCCCCGTCAGGGAGAAGTCAGCCACCGAATGCTTCTCAGCTACTACCCCCTGCAGGATCGCGACGACGGCCACTGTCCCCGTCAGGGAGAAGTCAGCCACTGAATGCATCTCAGCTACTACCCCCTGCAGGATCGCGACGACGGTCACTGTCCGCGCCGAGGAAGGGTCGGCCACTGTACGCCCTTTACCTGCAGCCTCCGCTGGGAACAGCACCGCAGTGATGGCCACCGTCCACACCGGGGAGAGGTTGGCCACCATACGCCTCTCTGCTGTAACCCCAGAGAAGGGCAGAACCGCGGCGACGGCCACTGTCCGCCCTGGGGAAGGATCGGCCACCGTTGGTCCTTCATCTGCCACCTCCACAGGGAGCAGGACAACGGTGACAGGCACCGTCCGCACCAGGGAAGGGTCGGCCACTGTATGCCCTTCACCTGCTGTCCCAGGGGTTAGTGGAACCATGGTGACGGCCACCACCTGCGCCGGGGAGGGTTTATCTGCTACCCCCTGTGACACCTCTCAAGGAGGACCCTCCACTGGGAGCAGGACCACGGTGACGGTCACCATCTGTGCCACGGAAGGGTCGGCCACCATACGCCCTTCACCTGGTGTCCCAGGTGCTAGTGGAACCACAACGACGGCCACCATCAGCGCCAGGGAGGGATCAGCCACCATACGTCCCTCGTCTGCTACCCACGTGACTTCCCCCACAGAGGATGTCCCTTGCTTGCCTCACCCATCCGGAGGCCGAGCGGGACACCCTTCTCTCTCTCTCCCAAAGGCAGTTCCCAGGCAGAGTTGCAGCTGGAGGAGATCTGGCAAGGCCCCGTGGTGAGTCGGGATCCGTGCCCTGCGGCCAGTGCCCCAACAACGCACCTCGCTGTCGGACTCCCGAAGGAAGGGATGCCACAGGCAGCTCCTGATGGTGACTCAGCCCAAATGAGACCGCAGCCCTCAGACACCCAGGGGTGCCCCCAGGACCCCGGGGCGTGACCTCTCCAGCCCCATCGGCCAGTGGTCCTCCTCCAGGAACAGGGGCAGACAAGCGCGCCTGCTCGCTCTGTTCAGCCCCAGTCCCGAGGACCGAACTCCCCACCGAGGCCCCACTAGGGAAGGGCCGCCCTCTATGTCGCCCAGCAGCCCAACCCGGACGACCCCGCCCCCGGCAGTGGTACCGTGCCTCTTGCGGGAAGGCACACCTGACGAGACCCTTCCCACACCTGGACGACACCTGTGAGCAGGCCAAGTCTCCAGCAGCCCAAACCAGAGTCCTCCTGTCTTATTGTGCCTTTTACCTGTACAGTGTACTGTGTTTATATTGTACTGAGCATTGTGCTGAATCTATGGCAATATACGTGTAAGGTTGGTTGACCCGAGTGTTTATGCCCTGTTTCTTAGTTGTATGCACTAAAAAGGGATTAAAGAATCCCCCGAGCTAGACCTTACAATGAGATCATATAACCCCGCTAGGTAACAGAAGGGCGCTACCCCTCCCGGCACGGCGGTCCCGGGCGCGGCTCGAACTCGCGACCCCCCGGTCCCGAGCTTGATGCTCTACCTCTGAGCCACCGTGCCCCCAGTTGTATGCACTAGACCCAGTCCAGAAAAGAACCCCAAATCAGTCGCTCGTGATGAAAGGACAAGGAGTTGGACTTCGAACACGTAGCATAACAATAAGCAAATCAAAAATATTTATTCAAAATCTCGCTCGTGGCCATTGCCACGCTTTGGGGACTTAAGCAGAAATTCGGAGTAGCGTTGGAATTGGAGAAACGATAAAGTTTATTGCTTAAGTTATCTAACTAAAGGATTTCATATAAAAGAGAACAAAATTTCAGTATTATGTACATTTTATAGACATTGCGTAAAGATACAGCAGATCTCTCATTGCAAAATGCTAAGTGAACCGAATATAAGAAAATACGAATTTTCTCAAGCAAGAAAATTGTCCAAAATAAATCGCAACATTAAGTATATATTGTAATTTTAATTACTATATTAGCTAAGGCTAAGAATAAATTATATAATATCATTACAAATTTAACATAATCGCTTAAAGATAGAGGAAATATAAAAATGATAATTTCCGGGGACGACGGGCCTGCTGCCTGTGTTGTGTTGGCAGAGCGACCCTGGAGCAGCGCTCATATGTATAATTTACCCGTAGTTTAGTGTCTGACCAAGAAAATGTGGTGCAAATTAGTGTTATTAAGCGTACTGGTGCCGGCATCGTTGGGTTTCTACGTACCGGGAGTGGCACCGGTGGAGTTCCAGCAAAATTCCCCGGTGGAAGTTAAGGCTGTCAAGATGACCAGCTCACAAACCCAACTCCCCTACGAATATTACTCACTCCAGTTCTGCCGACCCAAAAATGGCATGATATATAAGTCTGAAAATTTGGGTGAAGTGTTACGAGGAGACAGGATTGTAAACACTCCGTATGACGTGAAAATGGGCGTTGACTCCCAGTGCAGGCTCCTGTGTCACGACCTTAACAAGCCAATTAGCTGGGATGCAGAACAGTCCAAGCAGGTGGCGGACAGGATAAGACACGAGTATTACGTTCACCTCTTGGTGGACAACCTACCCTGTGCTACAAAGTTCCAGGTAAATCACACCATTTCTCAAAAGTTATTTCTCTGCCCTTAAACCCAGAGGATGATATCTGCCGCTAGGCAACTTTACTGTGGTGTATTGCAGAAAATTTTGTTCATCAGTAAGAAATCCTTGTGAGATCTACATTTTAAGACTCTGTGGTATATTAGTTTTTTCCATAAACCATGTGTGCTGCCTACTTCTTCCTTAGCCTTTATCATTCTTTTTCTGTGCCTGCCCTCCTCTCTTTCTATTTCTCCCATCTTTCCTGTCACTTCTTACTGCTTTTCTTTCCTTTACAGGTGGCTTTACATTGAGTGACAAGCCAAATGGTTTCCTGTAAGCCAAGAAACCATTTACAACGCTGGGTGGTAACCATATAACCAAACCATACATGCTCCCTACGTGTCAACAAGTGGGTTGGTGGAGGGTTAGTGCCCCTCCCCGTAAAATAAATAACTCAAAGTCAAATGGCCACCCCTTATGGGATTATGGTGTCTGGCAATAGATAGATAGATAGACATGTGGGATTTGAATATTTTATATGGCATGGATGTGTGTCATGGCTTTTACATGGCAGTGATAAACCTTCCGGGGTTTGAGGGTTAAGCAAATACCAGGTACTCAGTGTATTGCAAGTAGTCAGTAGTATGCAGATCTGGTGTTAAATAACCTACTGTGTAAAGGCAAATAAAGTTCTGTGAAGTTCTGAAGCAGAGCCTTTTTAGCTGTCATTTATGAAGAAGCACTAGCAACTTTAAAGTTTTGTTTACAAAAATAGGTGTATTAATGTTATAAAATCAGTGTTGATAGTTCTATCTATCTATTGCCAGACGCCTCAATCCCGAACGGGGTGGCCACAAACAAATCGCCTCCATGTCACTCTGTCCCCTGCCATTTCACTACCACGCTCCCAACTCACACCCCCCTCTCTCATATACCTCTCCACTCCATCCCTCCATCTCATCCTCGGCCTCCCCCTCCCTCTCGCCCCCTCCACCTCACTCACATACACTCTCCTCATCAATCTTTCACTCTCCATCCTCTCCACATGCCCAAACCACCTTAACGTGTTTCTCCTAACGCTTCCCATCACGTCCTCAATAGTTGTTGTGTCAAATTTATATTCTTTATTTTTTCATTAGGCTTGAGAACATCATAGTGGTTAGTGTTGGTTTGTTACCTTACAATTTAGTTGTAGTACGCATTGGATTTATTAGACTGCACAGCATTACCAATAATTTTTCACTTCCAGAATTTCCTTTTCTGGTTTGAGTAATCTTAAGGGAAATCACATGCAAAATCAAAGACTGAATGAACATATTGATGGGTACAGTACTCATAAAGGAATTATGCCCACACAGTGAAATTGTCTTGAAGTACAACAGTCTCATACTTGGATCATTGTGAAGGTGGTCAAAGTTGGGGCAAAAGTATTGAACTGTATGCATGTAAATGCAAGTTCAGTATGGGTTTAATTCTTCCATTTGAACAGTTCATGGCACAGTGAAATCAAGGCACGTAATAGACATCACTCTTATTAAAGGTGCCTGGTCGTCTGATGGGTTTAAGTTCTCCAACCAGATGTGGCTTATGATGGTTCAAGTCTAAGGGATAGTTTGGGTTTTTTCCTATGTTAATGTCTCTCAGGCAAATCATTAGTGACTCGCCATTAATGTCTAGAAGGAGTACCGTAGCCAGGTTGTGGACCTCTGTGCTCGTGATGAAGTAATTAGGGTGTATGGTATATGTATGTGCTGTACTGGTATTTGTGTATAATACTAATACTACTAATAATAATATGTACATTGTAATACCGGTAATATTTTCAAATTTCAGACGATCGACACTGATGAAAGTGTGTACGAACGAGGTTACAAGCTGGGCTACATGTCCAACAACAAAGTGTACATCAACAACCACTTGCGCCTCATTCTGTCCTATCACACTGATGATGATACCAACTTTCGTGTGGTCAGGTTTGAGGTGGAGGCTTCCAGTGTAGATCTATCTGAACTGAAGGTACTTTCATTTACATACTTTATCATCATCATTCTTGTCACCTTCACCCTCACCATCTGTTAATGGTGCAGTTAACTGCTGATGTTAGTGTATGCATTTCCCAGTCTTCATTTCATTTCATTTCCACCCATGGGTAGACATTTACACAGTACAGTACTTCTTTTGTGGTTCCTATATACCACACAAAAAAAATGTCCATGGCATGCTTCAGAAACTGAACATGGTAAAGCATGGTACATGAGTACCATGCTATTCAGTTGACGTGTTGAAGGCAACTCTGCAGTATTGCACCTGTACCATACCCTCTCTTTGGCATCAGCACCAGTGTCACGAAAGAATACGGTGACATCATGATGCAGTGCAGTAAAGAAAGGGTTTAGTGGATGCCTGTAGATGTGTTCACACATTTGCTCCCTGATGAAGTTCAATTATGGCCTATACAGACTGACTTAAAAGTGCAACCATTCCAGCAACACACATTATCACATGCACTTCTCACCCAGCACTCAGAAGCCCTTCACATCTACGTTTGTTTGTGAGGCATTGGGTGGGAATGGGTCACGATTCCAGTGAAAGTGATTATCCTCAATCCTACTGATGTATTTCCCCTTAGAACCTGTAAAACACAGCTTGAACATTTAAAGCTGCCCACCCATGTCAGGCATTTGCAAACCTGCTACAGTAATATATACTGTATGTATATATGGTACATCACTAGCTACTGTATGAATGTTATATCATGACTATTACCAGTGTATATTACATTATGCAGTACTGTACCCTATTCCTCATGTAGGAGAACCATATTTTATGTTTCCATCCCAGTGTTTGTTTTTGAAAATACTGTATTGATTTAAGACATTAGGAAATTTCTAGATGAGTGATGTAAAGAAGCTTAATTTAGGGACAAAGCTTTATTTCTGACTGGTTTTGCCAAAGACTTAGCTTACAGTACTGTATTAGCATAAACAGCCTGAAATAAGCTTTTGTCCAAGTAGTGTTTGGATCACCCTTAATACAGTATTGATCATGTTAAAAAAACTATGGCAATCCTTTTTGCAAATTTTTCAGGGTACAGCTGACCGTTGTTCCTTCCCTGAAAAGCATGTGCCACAGGAGGTCAAAGAAACTGGAACAGAAGTGCTCTTCACATACTCAGTAGAATGGCATCCATCAAATGTGCGATGGGCCTCACGCTGGGATATTTACCTTCAAATGACTGATGTTCAGATTCATTGGTTCTCAATTGTCAACTCTCTTGTAGTGGTTTTCTTCCTCTCAGGCATCCTAACTATGATAATGATTCGAACGCTGCGACGAGACATTGCCAGGTACAGTATGTGCAAACCTATGTGAATTAAATACTATTTCTTCAGTTTTACATTAGCTGGTTTTGGTACTTGGTATATGGTACCTTCCAGTCCATAGAAAAAATTAGCTGTCCTGTGACAAACCTCATTCTGGGGTTTCCTGAAGAGGGGAACATGGTTTGATTTTATTTATGTTTTTATTTTAGATATAAAGCATAAATTTTGTGTCCTAATTAGGCTAGTAGTGAGTTTATGCACTTTTTACTGGCCAAATTATTCCACTTGGCAGCTGTATTCAGCCAGCTTGCTGAGAGTTAGTTGTGAGAAAAGGGATGTAGTGCTTGGTGCTGGCAGGTATTCTCTGTTTAAAAGGGCTTCGTTAATAAGTTGTTGATAATTTAACACGTGTTCTTCACAGAAGTTGCCCTGGATTCAGTATTGATTGATGTCAGGAGTGTGTTTTTATTTATATTAACTCCCTAATCATGAACTGAAAGCATGTCTCATTGTAATTGGTTTTTCTTAAGGTGGCATTTTGCCTGCAGACATCCAAGGCTTCAAGTGAGATCTGACTGTAATTCTCTCTTTATTTTAATTATCATTATTATTTTTTAATACAGAACAAAGATGTGAAGGAAAAAAAAAACAAAGGCTAGAAGCATGCAGAGAAGTGTTTGGTATCTTTTCAAGAAACACCAAGTTAAATATTTACAGTTAGAGCTATAGCAAAGAATCCAGATTAGGAAACTGTGCCTAGTGAAATTATCAAGGTAACTGTAGAAGAAGACAGGGCCAAATCTAGTGACATCTGAGGCTGACTGCTGTGGTAAGTTTTTCTTAATTGAGCAGTGTTAGCAGATAAAGTGTAGAGATCAACAGGCCTGGTAATTTAATGGAAGAAATTATACCCACATTTGCAACTAAGTAGGTATTCTTTCTTCCATTTAAATAATGTCTAGCCATAGATAGATTGTGAAATATAACCTTGTAGTTTAATCTCGTATTTGTTAACATGCTATATTATATAGTGTAGCCTCTTATTTACTGACTTATCATTTATTCCATTTCCCTAGGTACAATGCTGATGAGAACCTGGAAGAGACCCTAGAAGAGAGTGGATGGAAGCTCGTGCACGGTGATGTCTTCCGTCCGCCACGCTATCCCAAGCTCTTCGCTGCTATGGTGGGTTCTGGAGTCCAGATATTCTGCATGGCCCTGGTCACAATTGTCCTGGCCATGTTTGGAATGTTGTCACCGGCTTCAAGAGGTGCACTTATGACTGCTGGGATCCTGCTATATGTCTTCATGGGTCTCATTGCTGGGTACATGTCTGGCAGACTCTACCGCACACTACGAGGACAGCAATGGAAATCTGCGGCATTTTGGACGGCCACACTCTACCCTGCCTTTGTCTTCAGCTCTTGTTTCTTCCTCAACTTCTTCATTTGGGGTGAACAGTCAAGTGGAGCTGTTCCATTCACCACTATGTTGGCACTTTTCTCCCTCTGGATCTGCGTCTCGGTGCCTCTGACATTCATTGGTTGCTACTTCGGTTTCCGCAAGCAGCCCTATGAACATCCAGTCCGCACAAATCAAATCCCCAGACAGGTGCCTGAACAAGTTTGGTACATGCATCCAGTTTTGTGTCTCCTGATGGCTGGTGTTCTCCCCTTTGGTGCCATGTTCATTGAGCTTTTCTTCATCCTCTCAGCCATATGGGAAAACCAGTTTTACTATCTCTTTGGCTTCCTCTTCCTGGTATTTGTGATTCTTGTGATCTCTTGTGGGCAGATCAGTGTGGTTATGGTGTATTTCCAGCTGTGTGGTGAGGACTATCACTGGTGGTGGCGGAGCCTTATAACATCTGGAGGTTCTGCTGTTTACATTGCCCTTTACTCCATCTTTTACCTCACCACCAAATTAGGGATCACAGAATTTGTGCCTCTCCTCCTGTACTTTGGCTATACTACCATTATGGTCATGACTTTCTGGTTGCTCACGGGTACCATTGGTTTTTATGCTGCTTACCTCTTCATTAGGAATATATATGGGGCAGTCAAGATTGACTGATGTGTTTGAACACATTTTCAGGTTATTTTTATGTGGTTATACATATGGCTACTGCAAACTTCTTTACCGATATCATGGTAGCTCTAAGCAAGTTAATAGACTTTTAACATGATAATGCAATGCATTAGAGCATCTCTTTGATAAGCCATTGGTGTAAGAAGTCCGTATTGTTTTCCAATACCAATGAACAAGATGAAACAATGAGCCTTGACTAGTATAGCTTGGAAAAGCAGACTAGTTTTATTTATTTATCATTTGAGTTATCTGCAGTACACATTATACTGTTACAGTTTAATGAGCAAGGTCATTATTTAATGATGGTGACACCCTAAGACAATAACTTTCTACTTCATGTAGAATGCATGCTTTTTCGTACACATTTTGAGTCCATTTTTGTGTCTGATTTGCAGCACCAACCATTTATTACTTTCATATTCATATATGTCTGTGGGTGCTTTCAGTATGTCAGAGCAGTTCTAATGCTAACCAGTGATACATGTGCTTGGCCAGGGCAGGAAACTAATACATATACTGTATATGGTATATTCTTTTAAGTTAGACAAGTTTAATGTCAGAAAGATACAGCTTAAGAATTGATACTAGACACAAGAGGAACAGCAAGATTGTTTATTTGTGATACATAATTAAGTCTTAAGATGTATACCTTTTGCTGCAAAGATCTATATCATTGTATAAAGGTATACTGATGCTTGTGCTTCATTATACAGAAAGTCTATGTTATTAGTTGTTATTGTTTTTTTATATACAGTAAAACCTCGATATAACGGAATTTGCTTTTATTGGACTCGAGGAGCTACCGGGCTAAATTCCTATATATCGGAAAAAGTCTGATAAAGCCAGAAGTCTGGACTGCCAGACCACTTCAGCTATGTTCACCACAATAAGGTAAATAAAAGACTTGTTTATCAGTGTACAGTACAGTATTATTATTCCATTTGATTAATGTAGTGAAGGTATAACACAGTACAGTACTGCAGTGGTAGTGAAAACAGCTTAAAAACAATTGGTGCAATCCAGACTAATGTCTGATATATCGGAAAAAGTCCGGATTAGCAGGGGAAAGTCCGGATGTCGCTTTTATTGGAATTTTGCACGTTTTGGAATGACTTGGGTCCCAATTAATCTGTTATAATGAGGTCTTACTATATAACCATTCATTTTTGCTGTTTAGTCCACAGTAATTTACAGAAAAAACTGCATATTAAAGTTCCATTATTTCCTATGAAAGTAATTAGCTAGTTTCTCCCAATTCTTCAGTTTATGGGAAATAAAAAAAATGTCATTTTGGAACACATCTGTGACAGATAACAAGGATTTTATGTTGTACGGTTTAACTGATATTTATAATCAGCTATGTACAGTTCACATGGTTGCAGTAGATGACCGCAGGTTTTCTGGAATTATTATAGATATTATGTAAATTTTTATAATGGAAGTTTTTTTTTATTTTTTTTTTATATACAGTGTGTATCCCTTCACAATGATGATGTATATATTTCGTTTTTCTACCTATAGATTGCTTCATTCAGCTTTGGAGAAACTTTTGAAAGTGAAGGGGCTGGATATATTTCACAAATCCCTTCTTTAAGAGGTCTCTCCAGAGTTGAATAAAATTATGTGGAAGTGCCAGTGAGAACAAAGTTGATAAGCACATCATCAGATTGAAGGAGTGAATTACTTGATTTAATGGGGGTTTTTGGGATAGAAAGTGTGTACCGATATTACCCATGATTTATTGGGGAAGTTTTTGGATAGGAAGTGTTTATCTGTGAGAGCTAGTTTATTGTGAATATTTAGTGACTACACATTAGCAGACTGACACACACATTTTAAAAGATTTGTGGGGTCTTGATCTGTGAACTTTGCACTTACTGTTGCTGATGACAATGCTTTTCGATTACAAAGACATCAGTTTTTTTTTTTTTTTTTTTTTAAGATTACCCTTGAATGTGGGTGATGTCTCCCCCCATTATTATTATTATTATTATTATTATTATTATTATTATTATTATTATTATTTTTGCTGTTACAGATGATTTTACTCAACTTGGAAAAGGCCTTTTGTATTGAAGGGGTATATTTAGGCTGTAGCTATCCCTTCCATATTGAAAGGTATATCCAAAGCTGAATAAAATCATCATGAAATGGCAAAAATAAGATTGAAAAGGATATCCCAGGGCTACATTTGTTCATAATCCTCAGGTTTTCCTGTAAACTTTTTGGTAGTCTGATTTTTTATCTTTGAATTCTACTGTATGTACATAGAATGACATTAGAACAGCTGTGTAGTTCTCTAAACATCACATGCATATATACCAGTTTTGAGTTATTCAGTTAGCCTGTTTATCATAACAGAGCCTTAACTCAGTAATGTGAGGACAGTTAATGATATTTGAAAATGTGCAAGTGTTTGTTGCATGATAAATAAATTTTAAAGGTAAATTTTCTGAAAGAATGAATGTTGGAAAGGCAACCCACATTTTTACGACATTCCATGATTAAGCATTCTATGTTCTTTGTAAATTGTTCTCAAAGCTGCACTTGTTATTGAGGATGAAACCCTCATTAATTCACAACCATTGCCACCTTTCAATCCACTGCAGTAAACTTGACCCAGGAAATAAGCACATTATTCATTCAGTTCAGGACACTCTGCAGATTACCCAGGAAATAAGCACATTATTCATTCAGTTCAGGACACTCTGAGGATTGTTGAAGTAGTGAGAAGTTGAATGAAGAGAGGGAAATACATACAAGAATGAGGTTTGTTACAGATGTTTTAAAGAGACCAAAAAAAAAAAAAGTGTGGGAACCTTGTGTCAAAGATGCCGTCTTATGGGTTTTGAGGATCTCAAGTACAGTTTTCTTACCATCTTATTTATGTATCAGATATGTTATAATTTTCTTGTTTGTAATTTATGCAGTCTGTGTCTGTATAAACACTATTATTAACCTCTTTAGTACAGCAGTACAAGGTTGTCTTGGTAGTATCAGACAGTTCAGATTCATCGCACCAGAGACTTCAAAGTCAGTAGATAAGACATAACATTAATTAATCCCTTTACAACAAGCATTTTTCCCAGAGTTCAAGAAAATCACCTGGACATAGTAAGAATATAACATAAAATGCATCATTTGACTGAATTGGTTTATCACCATCATTCATCATCCAATCCTGTGTTGCCCCATAAGGAGTGTAGGAGCCGGGGGCTGGGCAAGTTGATCCTGACATTTAAGATGAGAGTGAATTGGTTTACATACAAAATAATCATAAGGTCTAATGTGGAAAAAAAAAAAAATCTTCAGAAAGAGGTGCTAGAAAGCCTTAAAAGTCAATCAGGACAGGCCCAAAGCCATTTTGTGTTGGTGAGCAAAGAATGTGAACTCAGGAGTGCAAGGATAGGTTTTATCAAAGGACCAAGTTCTAATAGACAAAGGAGGCTTCTTAGTACATCTTCCTTAGCAATTAATTTTGCATATTTTACCTAACATTATATTGTATGCAACAGTATTGTTTCATTTCATTTATAAAAGCTCCAACATGGTTGCATGCATCAGCCTTGGTTGCCTAATGGCAGCTTTCCATGATGTTCAATCTCCAGTAGTCGGTCTGTTCAGTCCCCTATCCCTTAGGTCATACTCTGTGACCACATCCCTGGTCTTTTTCTGTCTCTTGCAACCCTACCCTCAACATTCACACCTTTCACCCTCCACACCCAGTTGTCATCCAGCATCTTAAGCCTTATCCACACTATAGGTCATGATGTCTGCTCTGTTGCTGAGGCCGGTGATGTCCACACTAGCACAGTGGGCAGGGCATGCCAGTTAGGAGAGGAGAGGGATGGATACCAACACCACAGCAGTTCAAGAGACTGTGATATGGGGCATTGTGGCACTATGTTGTGCCAAAAAGAAAAAGAATAGGAAAAAGATGTGGTGCAAGAATTAACTACACCCAAAAGAAGCCAGGCAGCTACTGAGGGCATCGTGGTGCATGCTGTCACCACAAAATGACCTTCAGCCAGATTTGAGGAGCACATTTCACAGACCCTCCGCGGCACGAAAACCCGAGTTGGGCAACATGACGTGTAACAGTGCGCGCTGCATGACTCCTAGTGTGGATGGGACTTTGGACTATCCTTGCTTGTCTTTGCTTGGGCTATACCCTCCTCATTTGTTGTCATTTAAAGAGTCATGACCCTCAGCCTCTCTGTTCCCACTGTAACTCCTATATGACTGTTTGTCACCCCTTTTTTGATTGCTCTTCTGCACTCCAACACCATCTCTAAGCATTCCCTTTCCTTTCCTCACTGTTAGTCCATATAGCTTACTGATTTCCTAGGTGACTCACCCTCTGTTTCTATTTCTAATATTATCCATTTTCTTATTGCTTTTCTCATCATAGATTTAATATAATTATTTCTCCTGCTCCCTTGTGCCTTAGTGCCATATAGCCATATTATGGCTCTGTGCCAGGCTTTTATTAATCCTTCTTTTTTTCCTCCAGTCTGCCTCCTCCTCATCACGACGCTAATACACTGTATGGTGTTAAAATCAACATAATTTACATCAGTAACTACAAGAGCATATAGAAGTGTACTAGGGTGAATAAATCATTGAGCAAGAAGTGTTACTGTACAAAGTCTTAAGTACCACTTAGTGTACAACCCAATGTGTCATTATTGTCTGTGAGTTATGGCTGCATTCTTAAGGGAGCCCGATAATTTAGACTAGTTCTTTACAGCCATTTGTGGAATGCTTATTGCTAGTTTGATCAGGTTGCATCCCATGTTGACTATCAGGCTGGTGTATATGAAGCACATCCATAAAGAAAAATCATTCATTTCATTTATTCATCATCTAATCCTGTCCTGCCCCTTGAGGAGCATAGGAGCCCGAGGCTAGGCAAGTTGGTCCTGACATTTAAGATGAGTGGCCAGCCTTACTCATCCCTGAGTGGCATTACATGAGCAGTAGACCCCAACCACCCCTTGGATGTAAACCTGCACAGGCTCAGTTTGATTGGAGCACCTTAATTACCCACTAAACCACCAGGTGCCATAATTTGGTTATATGGTTACCACCCAGCATTGTAAATGGTTTCCTGTTATACAGGAAACCATTTGGCTTCTCACTCAGTGTAGAGTTGCTTGTAGACAGAAGGGAGAGGAAAGGCTGAAGAAAAAGACAAGAGGAGGGAAGGAAAGAAGAAAGGAAAGGGCAGTGACCTGAGAGTGTCATTACATCAAGTGAGTGGATGGTGAGCACTCCCACCTTCTACTAAAGAAAAATTACCAGAAAATCATGTGATAGAACCAGGATTTCAGGGGCTTGAATGATGTGTGAACAACTGCCTTGCTCATTTCATTGAGCATGCTGTTGATAGTTAATTTGTACTTTCTTTTTCCCTGCTTTCTGGACCCTGTCTCATTATTTCCTTTGGCAGGAAGAAAGGTCAGGATGATGATGATGATGAGGAGGAGGAGGTAGGGAATGCCTACAGCTAATTTATTCAAATTACCTCCAGATCATTTTATTCATTTTATGCAAGGTATTCCAGTGGGGATGAATGGAGTTTGTTTCCAGTCTCTTCACTGCCAACCAACTCTCCAAAGCTAAAGAATATTTTCTGGTTGTAGCATGTGACCCATAATCTGTTCAGTCTGATTTATTCCATTTAACTCTTGCTACCACCACATAATTTTATTCAACCTAAGGACAGGTCTTTAGTAGTGAAGTGAGTAAAGAAACTGTATCTTATTCAGTCATCATTATCATCATTTAATCCTGTGTTGCCCCATGCAGACCATAGGAGCCTGGGGCTGGGCAAGTTGGTCCTGACAATTAAGAGTGGCATTACGTGAGAAAAAAAAAAAAAAGGCTGAGGATAATACTGGTGGTAGCAAACTTAATATGCACAATGTATCATTGGATTGAAGGGGTTACTTTTACTTCATACATGGCAGTTTTGACTGAGGTTGCGGATCTTGGGATGCTCATATGTTTCGGGCTTTGAATAAAAGTATGAAATTTGAACAAACTTTAGCCTGCTTTTGTACTCTGATGACTGAAAATTCTCATCTTTCCATCTTGAATGCCAACTTGTAACAAGAAATTCACACTAGATTGTGGTACTCTGTGAAGTGCTGTGGAAATGGTGTAGGGTAGGGCCATAGCATTGTCTTTTTCCACGATTGAGCTATGTAAAATGAACTACAGTAGAACAAAAATCCCCAAGTTAAGGTTAAGAACTGTAGTATGCTGTACTGTATTTTCTGGGATCAGTAGTCTGTACAAGACTGATTGACCAGGCATTATCAGAGTTGGATCTTGAAATGCTGGTTTGAATAAGGTGGTGAAACTTGTACTGAGAATAATATGAATGAGGAGTTGAAATTTCCACTGAGAACAATGTGTTACTGTACAATATGTTCTTGGGTCAGTAACCACTTCAAGACTGATTAACCAGGCATTATTTTTTTCTGTAGCTATATATGGAATGTGTATATCACAGCTGTTTAGCCTGTTCAGTACTGAGTTTATAGATTAGGAATTGATAGCTACAGGTGATTTTATTCTTTACCTTATCCAGTTACTTATGTAGAAGTATGTGTCTTAAGTTTTGGTTGTTAGATTTGTTAGAATTTGTAATTACCAGTTGGTAGTCTAATGGGTAGAATACCCCAACTGGAGTGACAGCCTTCCATAAGTTTGATCCCCAAGAGGTAACTGAAGACTTTTTGATCATGTCATGCCACCATTGGAAGTAGACTGGTCATCTACCCTTGAATGTACTGGACTGCAGTAGCCTATCCTGGGGCTGCTACACCTCAAAGGGGGTAAAATGGGATTGGCTTTTTTTTTATTTCTGCATTTCATGGTAGGTTGGTATGAATGAACTTAATAACATTTGCATTGTGTATGTTGATGTGAGAACTGCTTCCTTTTTGTAGACGCAGGTTTGCCTAGTTTTCCTGTATTTATTTGTATTATCTGTATAAAACAAATTTTGTGAGACCTTTTTATGAAGAAACTCTATGAAGTACTGTACTGTCTATCCATTAATGTTAGAGAAATGGGCTAGGACACTTCTGTTGGTTGATTTCCATTGCACTTTGTGATATTAAAATGGAAGACTAATATGTGTGATTTTCTTGTGCACACCTTAAGTGATTATACTCATTGTTTAAACAAGGTACAGGATCTGGAAAAATACCAAATCCAGAGAAGGGACCTATTTTATTCAATGTTTTATCAAGCAGGCTTCATTCCTGACAAAGCCTACTTGGCAAAACTTTGAGTAAAATGGGTCCATTCTGTGCATTTGTTTTTCTACATACAGTACTGTACTGTACTTTCACTGGGATGTAGCTAGACATCTGGGAGCCTTGCTCCTCGAGGGGCCCTCCAAAAACTTTATATCCATAATGTGAATAACTAAACAATAATTAAAACACAGTAAACGGCACATTAAAACTAAAATAACCAAAGAAAGCATGAGACTTCATCTCAGTGTAAGGAACAAAAAATTGTTACAAGCAAGTAAAACAAATTTCTCCATCTCCTGAAACCACAGTAGCCGCACAAAGCATTCTGGAAACTCCCAAATTTTCACTCATCCATTAAGCTAAATTTTCCCAGGCATAACAATATTTACAACATAAACGTATAAAATTATCAGTCAGTCAAGTACTGTATATAAGGAAGATTCATAGTAAAATCCCCAGAAAAGTCAGAAAAATAGTCATAAAACAAATAATCGTACAACTGCCTATGCAGATACCACGTTCCCTTTGATTTTTTGTGTAAATATATTTATTCCTCTCTTCCTTCCTTCATGTCCATCTTTCCTTTCTTTCCTCTTCTGCTTATGGGTGACTCTGCACTGAGTGACAAGCTAAATGATTTCCTGTACACCAGGAAACAATTTGTTTTGCTGGGTGGTAACCATATAACCAAATTATGGTGCATGGTGGTTTAGTGGGTAATTAGGGCACTCCAACCGGATTTAGTCTGTTGGTTTATATCCAAGGGGTGGACAGGTAGTGCTCATGTAATACCACTCAGGGATGAGTGAGGCTGGTCACTCTCATCTTAAATGTCAGGGCCAACCAACCTAGCCCCAGGCTCTTACTCTCCTCTTAGGGCAACACAGGACTGGATGGTGATGATGATTTAATTTGCAATATATTCTGAAGGGTATGGGGGGCCCCCCCTCCACTGGGGGCCCAAGGAAAGTTTCCAAACAGTACCCCCCCTGTCTGTCCACCTGTTGGTTACGCCACTGACTGGCACAGCCAGTACTGAGAATAATGTCAAGGTATAGGATCACTGGTACTGGAGTAATGTGGAAAGAGTTGGACATACAGTTGATAAATAGTTCGGCTGAAAACTCTGGGTTTGGATACATGAACAATTTTATGATTTATTCTTCAGTCATATCAGTCATTTGTTTTCGCAGAAGGGGCCAGGAGGGGACAGATTCTTCCCTAGTCTCGCTTCTTCAGGTAGTTTTTAGCAAGGAGGATGTTGAGAAGAAAGTGCAGATTTACCATTTTTTTCATGTTTATCCTGTATAATCAAGTTATGGCAAGTAGTAGATCATAAGTTTGTGTATTTCGGTCTGAATTTGTGTACTGCCATACATGCGTGGATGTTCCATACATCTGTCTATGCAGGGATCACCGTGGCTGCCATCCAAGTGAGCAAGGGGTGTCCATGACCATGCAGGTCTCATGTGATGATAAGTGCACTGTGGTAGTTTCTTGCGTCTTGGTGTACTTGCGCATGTGTAGCTTATACCTGAAAAAACTGGGGTCACATGGCTGCTACACAGGTAAGTGTGACTGCTGGCCCATGTGAGTTTGCAAGGTGGTTGCTTGTGTGGTTTTGTGGAACTACTGTATAAGTACATGGATACCGTGGAGAGTGTGGGATATTTCATCCCACCGCAGGCACGGCCACTCCACAAGGTTAGGAATATCTTTGGACTAAAACAGCCAGGTGAGTGGAAGACTCCAGTGATACTTAGACCTACTGAAGAAGAGGGAATAGTTTTGAGGAACACTTGAAACCTGAAAGATGGGGAAACTGGGAGCTTAAGACATTGAAAACAAGGTTTCTTTTGCCCCCTCCACTCAAAGAAAGATAATTAGAATTTAGGTGTCCCAAAGCCTCATTCTCTTAATGTTACAGTGACGTAATGGACATTGAGAAGCAAATGGTCCTCTTAGCACATGGGCAACAAGAATTTGATGTACAGCTCATCAGTGATGAGCAGAATTAGAGAAGTTGGTTAAGGACAGAACCCTGAGAAACACCACCAATAGCCTTTAAAGAACAGTAGCCATCAACAACATCAGCTTTGGAATGATCGTAGAGAGAGAGAGAGAAAAAAAAAAAAAGACTAATAGGGCTAGAAATTGTAGCAGGGCAGTCAGGAAATTAAAGATCTGTTTGTGAGGAAGGGGTTGGGTGGAGGTATACAAGAGAAGTGAGTTAGAGAGAGAGCAGCTTGGTAAAGGTAACATGGAGGTGAGTGGATTCGTGTGACACTGGGTCTGAGATTATTGAAATATCAGGTATTTCACTGAAATTGCTAAAGGAGGATTATTAAAAAAAAAAAAATATCATAATCTGGTCGAATTTTACACGTCCTGGGGCAACAAACATCCCAAACATCCTGGCTCAAATTTAGTAATGCTGTGTCACTATTATTATCTCTAGACACTATGGTTTCTCTTTATCCCATTATTTAACAGTCTTTTGATAATTTGTATTAGGATTTCGCGTTAAGTGTTGCCAGTTTAGCATTTTCCGCGTGACTTATATTCCCCACTTAACTGTAATTTTTTACGTCTGGCGACAAATATCTAGTTGCACTGTAGACATTTAGATAAAGTTCTTGGAAGATTCTAAACAGTTTGTATTTTTAGCTTTTTTAAAATTGACAATCAAACGATTTATGAGAGCATGTTTAGCGGTATTTGTGGTTGATTTGACAGTGCTCGTGTAATGTTGTTAACGCTCTTGAACGAAAGGATGTAAACAAACTTTGCTGTGAGGCTTTAAAGAGATTTACCGCGAAGTTAAATTGTCTAGAGAACTGCCAGCACGAAAAGCATTGCGATAAAAGATGAAACTGGTAAGTCCACTTGCTGTCACAATAAAAATCACGCCGTACAGGATGAAATTATGTTATACCTACCAAGTTAGAGATATACTGTTGTCACCAATTTGTTCACATTCTGTACTGTGATGGATCTGTTGGTAGAACCAAGACTGGGTGTTGGATAACTATTAATTAGGGATTATGGGTAAATTTTTACTATCGGACAATCGGGAATTATGATGATCCGTTTTTTCGGTATTGGACAATTATAAGACACTTTTCTTCTATGGCATTTTTGTTGGAAATTAAATTCATTTTACTCTTGAAGATAACCTAAACTAACCTAACCTAATCTTCAGGAGTAAGATAAAACTAACTTCCGACTGGGGTAATTGGGGTTCATTATGGTCCTTGGGGAGCATACTATACATTAATGGTGCTAATATTCCTGAACCGCATATATAACATTGGATTATGAATCTCCCACACAGTACACGAACACTAATGTCAGAAAGACTCCCTGACCGTCATTCTTTTAAAAGGGCAGGACTGTTTTCAATAGAAAAGGGACATGATTGTAGTAGTAGTTGTTCCCTAGGCAGTCTGGTCGAACAGCCCCAAGGGACATGGTTGTTAAATATCCTTATGTAAGGATGTTTGTTTCTTAGTTGACAGCCAGGGACCTGTTTAATAATTACCGTCAAATCATCTGGTGTATTGAAAGCGCAGCTTATGAATTGCACTTTATGTGGATTCCCTCCTATGCTGGGAGGGGGGCACGGTGGCTCAGAGGTAGAGCATCAAGCTCGGGACCGGGGGGTCGCGAGTTCGAGCCGCGCCCGGGACTGCCGTGCCGGGAGGGGTAGCGCCCTCCTGTTACCTAGCGGGGCTATATGATCTCACTGTAAGGTCTAGCTCGGGGGATTCTTTAATCTCTTTAATCCTATGCTGGGATACCCCTTAGTGAAAAGACTGACTGTTTAGCTCATAAAGCTCTGCTTCTGGATTCTCCTAATATTAATGCTGAATATATAGTGTATAGGCCTAGGCATTCTATACTTACCAGTATGTAAAGAGCATGATTAGTTGTCTTGTTAGTCATGTTATAACTATACAGCTTCATTCTAGCATAGAAAATAGTAGTATTAGCTCTCTTAACTATGTGAATGTGTCTCTGAAAACTCTGGTAATGTAATATGCCAAAGAGGTGGACTTTCAGATGCTGTTGTAAGACTGAGACTTAGTTATAAATACAGTATTATTGGGAATTCACTAGAGCATGGAAGTGAAAAAGCTACTACATGACAGTATTGTGATACCAACTGTAATGTAGCTCTGGAAGTGAATGTTGGATCTTGTTGGAGGGACAGAAGTCAAGAGAGAACAGTGGAAATGAGTTATTTGAGAGAAGCATGTGGAGTCACATGGAGGAACAGACTAACAAATGAGGAAGTGAAGGAGCGTTGTGGTGAGGATGTGGACGTGATAGGAAGCGTTAAGAGAAACACGTTAAGGTGATTTGGGCATGTGGAGAGGATGGAGAGTGAGAGACTGATGAGGAGAGTGTATGTGAGTGAGGTGGAGGGGGGGAGAGGGAGGGGGAGGCTGAGGATGAGATGGAGGGATGGAGTGGAGAGGTACAGTATATGAGAGAGGGAGGAATGAGCTGGGAGCAGGGCAGTGAAATGGCGGGGGACAGAGCAACATGGAGGCGATTTGTTTGTGGCCATCCTGTGCGGGATTGAGGCGTCTGGCAATAGATAGATAGATAGAATTATGTTTCACAGACTCAATCCAGCTGGAGCACCTTAATTACCTACTAAACTACCAGGTGCCATAGTTTGGTTATATGGTTACCACCCATTAAATGGTTTCCTGGTGTACAGGAAACCATTTGGCTTGTCACTCAGTGTAGAGTCACCTGCAGACTGAAGCAAGAGGAAAGAAAGAGGGAAAGAAAGACAGATGAGGACAGATGGAAGGAACCTGTGTCAGTTTATATGCAAAGGGTGGTTGGGGTTTATTGCTCATGTAGCTAATGCCACTCAGTTGAGTGAGGCAGGTCACTCTCATCTTAAATGTCAGGACCTACTTGCCTACCCCTAGGCTTCTGCACTTCTCATGGGGTAACACAAGATTAGATGATGATGATGATGAATCATGTTTCTCAATACCGGTACTGTACATCTTTATTTGGTGAAGAGTATGTGTGGCAAGATGTACCACCTCCCTGTGTTGTCTGCTGTATATACTGATTGTATGTAACAATTTTTCTGGAGGAGGTGTGTTTCAAAATTCACCATCTCCTTTTGTTGGATGTCATTTCATTTTCATTTTGTAAAAGCTCCAACATACTTGCATGAGTCGGCCTTGCCCATCTAATGGCGGCTCTCCATGCTGCTCAGTCTCCGGCAGCTTCCCTATTCAATCCCTTATCCTTTAGGTCACACTCAGTGACCTCATCCCAGGTCATTTTCTGTCACCCTCTCACAACCCTACATCTAACATTAACACTTCTCTCTTTCTACACTCAGTTATCATCCCCTATCTGCTCCACATGCCCAGACCATCTCAATCTATGGTACCTCTCCTCATCACAACACCAATACACTCCAGTCCCATCCTACCTCTCAACTCTCCCATTGTAAACCTAGCCCCTCCATGCCTCGCACTCAGGGACTCACTGCATGTCTAACTAAAAATTGTCATTTCTGTACATTTGAGCTTGCAAATATCCTCTTCCCCTACTGTCCAGGTCTCACTGCCATACAGCATTATGCTCTCAACACATGCCACATACTGTAAAAAGTTCCCTTAGCATGGAAGGAGAGCCCTTTCAGTGTCAGGAGAGGCAACAGCTCTTTGAACTTCTTCCAGCCACTCTTCATTGCAGCCACAGAGCTAGCTCCAGACCCACCACTAGCACTTAACATGTCTCCCAAATAACAGAACTCTTCCACACACTCAAGAGACTCACCAGCAAGATCAATCCTTTAATTCCTGACAATCTCCACATGCTCTCCCCAACACACTGCACACATAAAATCAACATTTTCTTGCAGTCCACTTCTAATACCACTAGCTACATCTCTTATGCACCTACTTGTCACAAACACTTCATGAGATGGAATTACTTCCCAAGCCCTTAGGGCAAATTGCACATGGCCACTCTCCCTCTTGTTTGACAGTATACTGCCACTAGCCCTAGAAACCATCACTTTTGTTTTCTCTGCATTTACTCTAAAGCCCTTGTGCCACATACCATCTCTCCACTTCCTAATCTTTCCTCCGTCTCCCAGTAATTCTCTGCAAACTACACCAGATCATCAGCATACAACATCTCCCACAGGAGTTCGTTTCGGGAGCCACATGAGAGGTCTTCAGGTACCATGATAAACAGCAATGGGCTTAAGGCAGACTCATGACGTACTCCAACGTTCATGGAAAACTCATTGCTCAAATCTCTGTTCACCCTTACCTGGGTGCGAGCACCCACATACGTAACCATAACCACCCTAACCAGCTGCTCCTCGATCCCAAGATTCTCTTTGCCCACTTAACCACCTCTGTAGGGACTGTGTCAAAGGCCTTCTCCAAATCAACAAAACCAAAGTACATATCCCTTTTCTTTTCTATATATTTTTTCCTGAAGCAGTTGAACAATGAACATGGCATCAGTGGTCCCTTTGCCTGGCATAAACCCAAACTTCATCTCATCAATATTCATTTTCTCTCTTACTTGCTAGAACTCTCTCCATTACCTTCATTATTTGGTCCAAAAGCTTTATGCCTTTGTAACTCTCCAGGGCATCACCCTTCCCCTTGTACATATTTACATTTACACTCTTCCATTTACACTCTTCAGTCAGTCACCTGGGACAAGATGCCCATATTTAATTGTATTTATCAAGTCAGTGACCAATCTCACTCCTATATCTCCTGAGGCTCTCAACATTTCATCAGTCAGCCCAAACACATCTGCTGCCTTCCCCAACTGCATCCTGCCTGTTTCTCTACTAAGAGTAGGAGCATCAGTCAAAGGCCAAGGGCCAAACACTGGATGTGCTGGCTCCAAACCTTCTGTGTTCCAGTCAAACTCCTCATTGAACAGCCAACTATAATGCTGTCTCCAGGCGTCATTATTATCCCCGTTGTTCACCACTACCTTTCCTTCATCATTCTTCACACACTGCTCACCTATGATATCCCTGTTTTCCCTCCTTCTGACTTGCCACTTTAAGTATCATATTCTTCCTTCCCACACTATTAAGGTTATCAAGTAAAAGCCTCTGAGACTCAGACTTTGCCATGTAAACCTCTTTTCTAGCCCTATGCTTGGCAGCCAAGTATTCTTCTTTGTTGCCACCTTTTTTTCATTCCTGGAAAAGCCTCCTTTTCTCCTTAATTGCAGCTTCTACACCCTCATCCCACCACCAGGTTACTTTATGTCTTGGTGGGCCCCTTGTCCATCCACAAACAGAATCAGTACAGTAAATTTCAGGAGGCTTCCTAGAAAGCTCTGTAATGTTCATTAACACTTTGGTCAACGGCTCCCTGTTCAGCCACCACTCTACTCATCAGGCCATAGGAGGCATCTCTTACCGCTTGGTTTTTCAGCTTCCATATTTTCCTCCTAGGTTCATAGGTCCTTTTTTTCATCACCCACTCGTTAAGCATCTTGTCACACATCAGTAACTCGTGTTGCTGGTGCACTCTTCGCTCGATATAACTTTAACATCCCTTATTAACCTCCTATAGTGTCAGTCCTCCTAACCAGGAAATAGTGTATCTGGCTACTGTTTCCCCCACACTGGTACATAATCAACCTACTCTCTCCTTTCCTAAAATGTGTGTTGCACACAATCATGTTCATTGCCTCCCCAAACTCAAGTATCCTTTCTTCTTCCTTATTTCTTGTACCATATGCAAATTCCCCATGTACTCCTTCATATCCTTGAGCTGCTTCACTTACATGAGCATTTAAGTCCCCTCCCAAAACTACAATCTCATCATCCCCCATACCACTTAGTTACTTGTAGCTATTATATAAGTCATCCCAGAATCTATCCTTCTCTACCTCATCCAAGCCTTCTTGTGGAGCATATGCCAATATAAATGAAAACATCATCCTACCAAACAAAATTTTCACTACTGTTATTCTTTCACTTATTACATTCATGACATATTCCACCCATTTCTTCCAAACCAACACCACCATATCCATCTGTCCTACCCTGCCAAAATAACTTGTAATGACAATCCCTTCTGGTAGTCATTCTGGCTAATCCTCCCCTATATCTGGCTTTTGCGCACATCCAACATCCACCCGCCTCCTATTCAACACCTCAGCTACTTTCCCTGCTGTGCCCCTCAAACTTCCCACATTCCATGATGCCACTCTGATCCCCTTGGGTGATTTAGTTTCCTCAGGCTTACTTTGATTCCCTCTCTTTCTTGTCATAATCAGTAAAAATGACAGAGAGAGACAGACCACAGGCCCCACCCACCTGCACAGTCCCAGGTCCAGGCGTGGGATCTTGAACCCATAGCCCACCAGCTCTGACCAGTGGCTGTGGCAGTGGCCTCGGGGCACCCTGCCAGGGCAACTACAGGGACACCCTTCAAGCACACTTTGGCACTGTAACTGCCCAGCCATTATACACTCGCTGACAGGGGAGCCTCCTGGGGTGCTACTCCTGGCCCCTCTTCATTGAGTGGAAACAGCAGCCTGGGAACCACAGTGCCCTGTACCGTCTAGAACAGGTTTGAACCCCGGCGCTAAAATCTGCTCTGGGGGATCACTCGTCACTCCTCCCCTCAATAGGTCCGTCATTAGGTAGCGAGGGCAGTGTTTTCTGGCCACATGCCCTTGCTGGCATCAACCCCTGTGACGTAGTGGGGTACGTTGTGTGATATGTAAAGCTATGTAGGGTAGTGCATGAGACAGAGGAAGTGTTTGGGAGAGTATGCTGGTCAACATTCCATGTTAGTGTCACACTGAAAAGATTAACAAAGGGGGATGGTCAGATGTTCTGGTACCTAGTGAAACAGGAGCTCCAGCTCTCCCTATTACCAGCATTCGCATTCCCCTTGGGAGTACCACCCTAATCGGCTGGTGTTACAGCCTACTCCCTGTAAAATATGTATACTCTGTATACTGTACCATTACAAAAAAAAAAAAAATCATCATCATCATCCAATTCTGTGTTGTCCCATGAGATGCGTAGCAGCCTGGGACTAGGCAGGTTGGTCCTGACACTTAAGATGAAAGTGACCGTCTTCACTCATCCCTGAGTGGCATTACGTGAGCAATAAACCCTAACCACTCCTTGGATATAACCTACACAGGCTCAATTTAGCTGGAGTGCCTGAATTACCCACCCCCCAAAAAATTAATAATAATAAAATAAAAGAATCATGTCCCCTACTTTTTTTTTTTTACTTGGTGTCACCTTAGCTCTGATTATCATTTTAAAGTCTGTCAAATGGGCTATTACAGTATAGGATAGGCACCAACAAACAAGAAACCAAGAGAGCCAAGTATAATAAAGAAGTTCAGTAGCTGTCATGTACTCTTTGATATCTAACTGGTTACTATTAATTGTAGCCAGATGATTTTTTTTTTTTCATTCTTTTCATCCAGTTTTATTCAGATTAGGAGAAGTAATTAAAATTGGACAGGTTAAATATAGCCTTCACAAACACCTGCAACAATAGATGTGCTTCCTAAATTTAATATGAAAGCAAAATTAAAATGACATCATTGTACTGAAGGCATTTCATACTTGTGTGGGTATATTTGCAGTTTTGGACAGTCAGGGTTATTCTGATGGCTTGTTTGTAACTAACCTAACCGAAGCTAACCTGGTGTACCCGAATTAATGTAACAGCCTTAACCTTCCTAATCGAGTCTGATTAATCTAACCTAGCTAAACCAAGAGGCGTGACTGTCTAAAACTGCAAACCTACCCTTATTTGTACCTAATAGTTTAATATTTACTTACCGGTATCATCATTTCAGTACTGCTTGAGTGGACATCCCAACAAGCCGTGCAATGTCATCACCTTCAAGTCATGTACTCTTATGCTGGATTGTGGACTTGACATGAGCAGTGTGAGCCACTTTCTTCCGCTGCCTCTTGTATCATCACCACGGCTGAATAACCTCAGTACATGGGTTCCTCGTGATGCCGATTCACAGTTGGAAGGGGTATGTTCAAGCATGTGTATACAGTATTAGTGGATTGTTTATTATTATGATTAATTGGTTAAGGAAGCAGTGGAGGAAAAGAGGAAGAAGTGGCTAGAGTGGTTACAGGACAGGAGTTCAATTGAAATAAGAACTGAATATGTTGAGAGCAAGAAGCACATAAAGAGACTAGTGAAGAGGAAAAGAAGTAAAAGATGATATATGAAGAAAAATAAATGCAAATTGCCCTGAAAATAGGAAGTTATTCTGGAAAGAGGTGCGGAAATGTAGAAGTGACAGCGGAAAGAAGTGTGAAAGAGTGAAGGATGTAAGTGGTAGATTATATACCCATGGGGATGAAGTAAGGACCAGAGGGAATGAATATTTTGAAAGCCTGATGAATGGGGATAGAGAGAGCAGAGCTGCTGTAAACATGATTGGTTTTGGGGGTGTGCAGAGAAGGGATGCAGTTCCAGGAAACATGACACTCGCAGAGGTAAAAAAGTTGTGAAGCGGCTGAAAAATGGGAAAGAAGCAGGGGTTGATGAGGTGTATGCAGAGATGCTTAAGTGTAGTGAAGAGAATGGAATGAAATGCATGTTGGAGATATATAAGAAGGCATGGATGAGTGAAACTGTGCCAGCAGAGTGCAAAAAGGCTGTGATTGTACCCATGTACAGATATAAAAGTGAGTACAATAATTATCGTTGCATAAGTTTATTGAGTGTTTTAAGGAAGGTATATGGAAGAATTATTATAGAGAAAGTAAGAGAGGTATCAGAAGCCCTAGTGAGGGATGAACAGGGTGGCTTTAGGAGGGGCAGAGGATGTGTGGATCAAATATTTGTAGTGAAACAGAGAGTGGAGAAGGCTTGTGAGAAGGACTGTAAGGTGTTTATGGCATTTATGGATCTGGAAAAAGCATACAACAGCATAGACAGAGAAGGATAGTGGAAGGTTTTGCGCATATACGGTGTAGATGGTAAGTTGCTAGGTTCCATAAAGAGTTTTTTGATGGCAGTGAGGCATGTTTAAGGGTAAATGGGCATCTAAGTGAATGGTTCACGATCAGTGTGGATGTGCGACAAGGTTGCGTGATGTCCGTATGGTTGTTCAATATACAGTATATGTGGATGGGATGACGGGCGAAGTAAGAACATGAGTAATGGAGAGAGGGATGGCGTTGGTAATGAATGGCGATGGATGGAATGTCTCAACTTTGTTGTATGCTGATGATGCAGTGCTACTTGCAAATACCAGACGAGAGCTTGTTAGTCTAGTGGAGAGTTTTTCTGATGTCTGTGAGAGTCGTGCCTTGAGAGTAAATGTAGAAAAGAGTCAAGTGATGGTAATTGAGAGAGAATGTGCTATTACAGTGAATAGAGGGAGACTGGAATTGGTGAGAGAGTTCAGATACTTAGGTACAGTGATAGAAAAAGAGGAAATGTGCAAAAGAGGTGGAAAGTAGAGTGACACAAGGAAGGAAAGTAGCTGGTGCTATGAAGGCCTTGATAAGAAACAGAGGTGTGAGTGTTGCAGCTGCACGAGGCTTACATGATTGAGTGTCAGTGCCAACTTTAGCATATGAATGTGAGACTATGGTGTTACATGAAAATGAAAAGTCAGGAGTGAGAGCAGTGGAGATGGACTGCCAAGGTATGTATGTGGGGTACAGAGAGTGGAAAGCATAAAGGAATAATATGATTCGTGAAAGAAGTGGGGTGAGGAAGTCTGTGGACTGTGAGAGTGTACTGAGATGGTATGGTCATGTGGAGAGAATGGATAACAACAGAGTGGTGAAAAAGGTATATCTGAGTGAATTTGGAGGAGGGAGGAGGTGAGGTTGGCCAAGGAGAAAGTGGAGGGATATGGTGGATGAGTGTGTAAGGAAGAGAGTTATGGAAGTAGGTGAGGCTAGAGGATGAGATCGAGCTGGCTGGATGAATGTTGTGAGAAGTGCAAGATCAGGGATTTGGTACCCCTTTTTAACATGACAGCATTTGGACTAACTATATTAGATACATATATGTGAAGCTACAGAATGTGGTGAAAGTTTTTGGTGTATCAGATTGAGCCAGGATTCTGTGGGCTTGAATGATGAGTGAATGGAAGCGTGGCCCATTGGATTGGGCAAACTTGAGCTGATTGGATGTTGCTACTCCTCACCCCACCATAGGATGGGAAAGGAGGTCCAGATGATGATGATGATCATGTTATGATTAATTCTGTTTGACCTAGTCATGAAGGCTACATACTTCATCCTTAACCTTAGCATCCTTTGGTTTTAATTGTGGCATAGAAGGAAAAGCAGTACCGGTACAATATGGGTTTTCATGGTTAGGTCAAATCTTGTTAGGTTAGGTTTGTATAATATTCATATCTCTTATGGCTTTGCAAACATATTTAAGAATAACCCACTTATTGTTGTCTAGGAATCTTTGAAGTTAGAGCACTTGCATCAGTAATTGTAGTGTCACATTATTACAGTACAGTAATACCAGTCATGCTTCATCCCTTGTTGTACAAACAGTCCAGTACAGTTATTTTCTTTTCTCTGTAGTACTCCACCATTTTTCATTAGCTAATATGAATAGGTTAATATATAGTAGTACAAGTCATTTATAGTGCTGATTGTACTGTGCCCAATATATTTTCCCAATACTGTATATGATGGGCAATATGCTGTTTTCATTGTCTTGTTTCTGGATTCATCCATACCCTATCTTTAGGTGGGAAATAGGATTTAGATGATGATGATGTAATGCTGATATGGCCTTGATGTAATTTTATTTACAGTACTGGTACTCTGTCATACATGTATACTGCCTTATTTTGATATTACAGTACTTGTCATGGATATTAAGTATTGAAGTGATATTAACATATTATTGTATGTTAATCTAATGACAACACAATTCTCCCCAGGAACTACGAGAATGTATGAGCCGAATCTTCATTGACTCTCCTCCGGAGTTTGTCCCTCCCACCTCCAGCCTGGTAGACTTTTCTGAGGTTGATGCCATACTAGTGTCAAACTACCACAGCATGTTGGCTCTACCATTTATCACCAACGGGACAGGATTCAAGGGGGTTGTTTATATGACGGAGCCCACTATGCAGATAGGAAGGTGCATATAGGTTGTCATTACCAGTATATCTCTCCGTTTCTGTCAATATCTGTCTATGTCTGTCTGTCTACCTATGCATCTATCTATCTATATGTCTGTCTGTCTGTTTGTCTGTCTGTCTGTCTGTTGATCTGTAACCAGACACCTCAAACCTGGAGCTGGAGACAACAGACAAGCCACTTCTTTGTCACTCTGTCCTCTGCTATCAGGCTACCCTTCCTCCAGCTCATACCACCCTCATTTATATACCTGTCCATTTCATCCCACCACTTCATCTTTGGTCTCTCTTCTGTCCTTTCATCTTCTTGGTGTACAGGAAACCATTTGGCTTGTCACTCAGTGTAGAGTCACTCATAGGCAGAAGAAAGAGGAAAGAAAGAAGGAAAAAAAGACAGAAGAGGAAGTGTAATGTCACCCATAGGCAGAAGAAAGAGGAGAGAATGAAGGAAAGAAAGACAGATGAGGAAGGAAAGAAGAGAAGAAAGGACAGACACCCAAAGCAGCACTACATCAACTACTTTATAAATAATTTTTTCATACTGTAATTGAAAGAAACTGGAGGTGATAGATTTTGGTGAAGTTTTACTTTGTTTAACTCCTTGAATTTGGGTAACAAGCCTTTATCAAGCCTCTCAAATTAGAAGAGTCTATTGTAAGTGGAATAAAATTATCAGGAGAATTTAATGAAAAAGAGGTCCTTTTATGCTTAGTGGGTTAAGTAGCAGTGTACAGTCTCCAACTGTTACATGCATTCTTCACATATACAATTAATTTCAGAATATTTATGGAGGAGCTGGTGGAATACATAGAGCGTACCCCCAAGGCCCGCCATGCCCATCGCTGGAAGAACTACCTTCGATCTTTTCCTCAGCCATTGTCAGATGTCAAATCTCCAAAAATGTGGCAGCCTGCATACTCTCACAAATCTATCAGCTCGGCTCTTTCACATGTCAGGATACTTGCTTACAAGGAGAAAGTGGTGAGGAGTTGGCTGTATCTTGCCCACTTGGGATCATGTTTTACTAAGTTTTTCAGCAAGTTTGTGTGGCATATTTTAGAGATTTCTAGTTGTTCTTTGTGATTTCTGAATGTTTTCTAGCAGCCCTTCTGTGGTGATTTCTAAAGATTTATAGCTACACTTGCCTGATTATTTATTTTGAGTTTTCTAGCAGCTCTGACTTGGCAGTTTTTAAAGTTTTCTAGCAGCTTTTTAAAGTTTTCTAGCAGCTTTTACTTTGCAGATTATAAAGTTTTCTAGTAGGTCTTCTTCTGCATTGTAAAAAGTTTTCTAGCAGTACTTCCTTGGCAGTTCATAGAGTTTTCTGGCAGGTCTTCCTGGGCAGTTTATAAAGTTTTGTAGCATTTTGTCCTTGGAAATTTATAAAGTTTTCTGGTAGATATTTCATGGCGATTTTAAAATTTATCTGGCAGATCATCCATTGCAATTTATAAGTTTTCCAGCAGTTTGTCCCTTGGTGATTTATAAGTTTTCTAGCAGCTCTTCCTTGGCAATTATCAAGTTTCCTAGCAGGACATCATTGGCAGTTTACAAAGTTTTCTGGCAGGTCTTTCTTGACAATTTATAAAGAGTTTTCTAGCAGCTCTTCCTTGGCATTTTATAAAATTTTTTAGTTACTCCTCTCAGATCTACCAGCTTTCCTTAGCAATTTATCGTACATGGTATGCATCTTACTATTCTCTTGTATTCCGTATTATTTATGCCTTTTTAATATCAGTATAGAGCACCTTACATAAACTACATAGCTAAAAGAAAATATTAACATGCAAATAGAAACTGGAAGGGAAGAGATGTTAGAAAGTCTTCAAAACTGAAGAGAATTAGGGCCCTAGTGTATAGAATGCTTACCTGATATTTTGATAAAGATATGAAGAATATCATTTCATCTTCATATACGTCAGACCACATATTGTTAGTTACAGTTCCTTTCCTGTTTTTCTTTGTTTACTTAGTATCTGTGGGAATCTTTTTGGTGATAACTCTGGGGCAAATGTGATTAATAAGGTAACAAAAAATACTCCTTCATTGATAAATAGTATTCTGTACTCTACAGTATTTGTGACTTGACCACAACAATCAGATACTATTGTTCTGTTTATCTATAGCCAGATGCCTTAGTCCTGGGTTAAGTGTCCACATACAAATTCCCTCCATATCACTGTGTCCCCTACCATCAAGCTGTCTTTCCCTCAACTCACACCACCCTCATTTATGTACCCATCAGCCCCTTTCCTCCACCTCATCCTCAGTCTTCCCCAAGCTTTAATGAAAATTGATTTGCTTTGCAGGACATATGTGGAGCACTGAAGGTTACAGCTGTCAGTTCTGGGTATTGTCTTGGTAGCTGCAATTGGTTGATATGTTCGGATCATGAAAAGGTTGGTGGTATTTTTTTGAGAATACTATTACTGTTACACACTTATGTGTTTGTGTATTCCTTACTTTTAATTATACATGTCGTAAATAATAAAATTGATTAATATTCGTAGTCGATTTCTTCGCTCAGATCACGAAAGGTTTGGTGATATTAGAGTACTGTACTGTGTCTTTTCTGTAATTTTTTTTTTTCTTTAACTGTTAGTGCATTCGATAAGTAGTAAATAACAATTAATAGTGTCTCACATCTTGTGCAGGTTTCACTGAATTTTTTTTTCTGTATGGTATGGCTATAATATTTTTTTCTCTGTTAGCTATGGCAAAATTGTGAAAAGTTTTAGTAGTGTAATATTGTGTATTGTTGATATACCCCTAAATAATGGTGGAGAATTATATTTTTGGGATGAATATCAAGTATCTGTCATTGAGAATACAGATGATCCAAAGTTCATAACCAGAATGATTAATTATTTTTATATGTATTGTATATATTTTTTGTGTATCAGCTCTGATGAAGAGGGATATCTTCCAGTGGTGGCACTTATATAACCGGGCAGCTCTGCTGCTCAGCTATTTAAACATCCCTCATTTTCCTCCCTGTCCCTTGAAAGAAGGATGATGGGCTGCAAACAAGGAATTTCAGCCTACAGTACACCCGGATTCATGTTCAGATCAGCCTTGGGCCACAGTAACAAATGTAGTTTCATATACTGCATAACATTGGAGAATATGTATGTTTTAATCGTTTTACCACTCTCAAAATGTTATTCAGTACTTGAAAAACTATAGCAGCTTTATCATTTTTCCCATTTCCAGCTTGCATATCTCAGTGGGTCATCCACACTCACCACACACCCACGCCCCATTGATCAAGCGGCACTAAAGAATGCTGATATCTTGATTATGACAGCACTCAACCACACGCCCATATTCAACCCTGATTCTATGTTAGGTGAATTCTGTGTTGCTGTGGGTGAGTATTATATAATATAACACACCCATGTATTATGGTGAGGATTCATTTGAATAAAGTCATCACATAATGATTTACCGTAAATCTTCGGTTATAACGTGGGTTCGCTGGGGATATGTTTTTGGCCATGGGTCACTCACCCAACAAAGTCTAAAACAACTTTCCAACTTACCTGAACTGGTTATTTCACCACATTGTACTTTCTTGGAAAGTACCTGGGTAGAGTGATTGAAAAGAGAGGAAAATATGCAAAAGAAGTGGAAAGTAGAGTGACTCAAGGAAGGAAAGTACATCTGGTGTTGTGAAGGCCTTGATAAGAAACAGAGGCTTGAGTGTTGCAGTTGTGCAAGGCTTACATAAAAGAGTGTTACTGCCAGCTTTAAGATACGGATGTGAGACTATGGTGTGGCATGAAAATGAAAAGTTAAAAGTAAGAGCAGTGACGATGGGACTGCTGAAGAATGTATGTGAAGTACAGAGAGTGGATAAGATTCGGAATAATGTGATTTGTGAAATATACGGAGTGAGGAAGTCTGACACCAGAATCGAAGAGAGTGTACAGAGATGGTATGGTCATGTGGAGAGAATGGATGACAGTAGAGTGGTGAAAAGGTATATCTGAGTGAATTTGGAGGGAGGATGGGAGGTTGGCCAGGAAGAAAATGGAGGGATATGGTGGATGAGTGTGTGGGGAGAGGTATGGAAGTTGGTGAGGCGCTAAGGACTGACAAGAGATTGAGCTGGCTGGATGAATTTTGTGTGGAGAAGTGCATGACCATGGATTTTGTACCCCTTTTTAATGTGACAGTGTTCGGATTGGTTCTATCAGTTAGGTATATGTGAAGCTACAGAACGTGGTAAAATTTTTGTAGCCTATCAGATGGAGCCAGGATTTCGAGGGCCTGAATGGTAAGCGAATGGAAGCGTAGCCCATTGATTTGGGCAGACTTTGGCTGTCTGGACATTGCTACTCCCCATCCTGCCCTGGGGTGGGAAAGGAGGGCCTGGATGACAATGATGATAATGATGTACTTTTTGTTGCTTGCCACCAAAAATAAGTCTAAAAGCAAGTTTCTAGCTCACCTAAGCTGGCGGTTTTTTCACTTTACTGCACACCACTTGCTGCTTGAACTTACACCATACTGCCGTCACTAACATAACCAAGAGTGACGAGTTGAAAAGGCCATCTCAGATCAAACATGCTACTGGAAGCTTGCGTGTTGGCGATCATATGAGTGAACATATTGATCATACTTGACCCAGTAAGGCTTCATACAGGATCACAATGCTTGTACGGTATTAGCAAAAACTCTTGTATAGCATATTTATAAAAAGGTCGTAACTTTTTCATCATTGAATAAGCAGTTACCTGTAAGTAAATTTTGGATAAGGCAAGGGTGGTATAAATTGGAATGAGGAATGGTGTGAGCTTAGAAGTTTCTGCAGGTGTTATTGTTAGTTTAATGTGATAAAGTTTCCACATTTTCAGCCCGAATGGTGCGTAATAGGGCAGGTCGAAAGGGAACCAACTTAGGGCTTCCAGGTTGAAACTTAATCAGAATGGTGCTCCTTTACAATGACAATAACACTACGAAAAAATGTTTCGATATATATGTGCCCATTCCAGCAACATGGATCTAAAAATAGAGGTATTTCTCAAAAAAATTAGAAACACCTGCTATTTTTTCAGATGAACTAAAATGTAATTTCTGTGTAAATTTTAGCTTTAGAAATAAAAGTAACAGTTGAAATACTGTAAATGTATTCAAATCATATGGAAGGCGTTACTTCATGAAAAAGAAAATGAACAGTAGAAATGGCATGAACAGTTGAACACATCACAAGTCTTGTTTACTTTCACGCTTTGGGAACAAGCTGCGAGATCGCCTACATTGGACGAGCATACCTTGACGTGATTCATGCCCAAATACTTTACTTGTGGTGGATGTGACGTCCTTGACGCAGCGTTCCACTCCTTGGGAATGGCAAGAGTACAGGTCCAGTACGATGGGTTGGCTTTCGTTCATTTGGTCCAATTTGTTCTTCAGCAATGGAGGAACTGTGACAGAAGAATTCTCTACCAGCTCAATATACTTTTTGGCATCAAAGTTTATCTTCAGTGCCGATTTTTCAGATATTCTAATTGAGGCTTGATCATCATTCTCATTCATCTGTGCTTGTTCCATCAACTTGATCGCCATCGAGCGTACGCCAACATCTTCATCAGCAATGTCCGACAACAAGATGTTCTCTGGGTGACAGAAGTAGCTGTTATTGGTAAGCACAGGGCGAATGATCACCTGATCCTCCATCGGTGCTTTTGAAGGAGCTTCACCATGAAGTAGAAGTTTTTGGCTCCATCCTGACATGAGCTGTTGGCTTTCACCCTGACCCACACAGGAGCATAGTAGTTCACAATGAATGAAATGAGACATTTTTGGGTTGGTGATGGTTGCTCCTTCGACATGTAAAGTCGCAGTAAGCAATTAGCTTTTGTAAGCCACCTGGCATGATTTAGCGGTCCTGGTGGTGCAGATGGTCCCACACCTTCATTAGTATCTCCACTTGGCAATTGCACTGCCAAACATGCACGGTACAGGTAGCCCTCTTTGCTGAGCTCACTTACAACTCCTTCTGGTAAAATGCAAGTTTTTCCAGCAACACTTTCATAACCAACAACTGGAAGATCTGGGTCAGATTCAAGCGACTGACCTACTTCTCCTCTGCAGCCTCGTGAACCTGTTGTCGGACCATCAGCTGCCTCAAAATACCTTCGGAAAATGATTTCAGCAAGATGCAACAAACAAACAAGACGCTGTAGTGGTCTACCAAGCTGTGTTTCGAGCTCATGGATCACTCCATTTCTCTTTCCAGTATTGACATTTGTCCCATCACAGACAATAGCTTACAACGAATCTGTTGAATCTGTTTCTCGAATGACAGACATAACTTCCTTGGCAATATCTGCAGCGCTTCCACTTTCGGGAGAAACGTGGTTGATGTAAACGGCGTCAGGAAAAGCAGCTACTGAGTAGTGATCTTCCTTCCCGATTCTCTGACCATCTGGGGTTTTCTTGAGCGTCTTATTGATTTTTCCTTCGAAACCAATGCAAACGATTTCCTTGAAGTCATTTTTATGCTGTTGCAATGTGACATCTCTCCAGTATTTTCTGTGATGGCGGAGTTTACTGGGATCAACTTTATTTCCTTCACAAAGAATATTCATATCTTTCAGTGCTGCATTCACAATGGTGCAGATGTCTCAGTTGCTTACTTGACATCGATCAGCTACATGACTCAGCTCAAGATAGACTAATCTGTTCTGACACTGTTCTGACTGTTTGCTTCCATCTACTTCTGCAGTATCATCATCAACATACTGATCATATTGTTCATTACAGGCATCACTTATGTCAGTATATGCTGTCATTATATCTTCATTATTTTGCTTAGTATCTCTAGTGGACTTTTCATAGAGCTTCCTTTCCATCACTCTGTTTGCTGCACACTTATCTTTTGCTGTCTTCTTCCAGTCTGTTCTACCAGTATACGTTTTTTCTGCAGCTATTTTGGTCAACCCAGAAAAGCCATTCCTTAGGCGGTACCTTGTCTGCTCTAGCGCATTGACACTCAGACCTCTCACATGCATTGAAGTTTTTGAAACATTTGCAACGACTAATGTCAGATAAGGTGTCAAAGCTGGCGAGTTTCTCTATGTAGGTGTTGGAAGTCCTTTTGCTCACTGGATATTTCCTAAGTTCCTGTGCCTTTGCTATCAGGCATTTCACACGAATAAAGGAACTGGTGCAATCAATAGTTGAGATGGAAGCTTTCTCGTAAATTCCTGCTACTTCAAGTGCAACAGTTTCTGCATGGAGTTGGGTGCTCAGTGACGGATTTGCCGATGTATGTTCCAAATATTCCCTTATGATATCACAGCTAATGGGCAGCTGATTTACCGGAAGACTGCGTGATGAGCCAAAAACAGAGTCTTTCATGCTTTCTCATGTGCTGCAACTGGCCATGATTCCAGTTAAATTCACAAACTCATACAAAATTCAAAACTGTAAACCAGTACCAGTTTGTGTAGTTGGTAACAGAAATGCAAAACAATGGGTTATCATTCATAGAGCTGCCAATCACCGGTAATCACTGAATGCTTGGAGCGTCAGTGCCATAAAAACTAAATTGAAAGTTGCTGGAGTGCCTCTGACTCAAATACTATTAGTTCATGTGAAAACATACTTCTAGGGCATCAAAATAGCCATGCTTCATCGATTTTTAAACTTTTGACCCGCCCTAGTGTGTAATAATGGTAATGCTCTGGTTCCCTGTTACCTCATAGGTATAGTGTGTGACCTGTTTGATTACCATATTAACCATACGAGCTTATGAATTTTTATATCTATACTGTATTGCTCTAATACTTTTATTTTGTTCACTTTTTCAGCCCAGACTGTGCGTAATGGTGGTAATGCTCTGGTGCCCTGTTACCCCAGTGGTGTAGTGTATGACTTGTTTGAGTGCCTTTCCAATCATCTGGATAACCTGGGTCTCTCGCTTATCCCCATGTACTTTGTTTCACCCAGAGCAGAGAATTCACTTGCATACTCCAACATATTCTCAGAATGGTAAGTTGCTGTCAGTGTTTTTCTCAAGCTCTTCATCAGTATGTATTTCATGTTTTATTTTTGATACCATCAGACAGTTATATTCAGTTTGGGATAGATTGTTTAATTGGGAAGGGTTAAATTAATGCCTGAATCAACCTATGCTGTAATGAATATCCATCCTTTGGGATGGAAGAGTATTAAGAGTACTTTACCCCTAACTACATTCATCCAGCTGCAGGCATTTTGTGAGTACAATGTCAAATGTAGTAATGGGTATAGAACTCTGAATCTCCTCCCATTCCAAATGCTGTCTTGTTTCTGTGTCTTATTCATCTCATGTTTCTGCACTTTTTCCATTCCCACATTGCAATGATCATTTTAGAATAAGTTTTTGTTTTCTTTTATCCAAGGAGGTTATGAGAGTACTCTGCTCTTTTCTGTGTTGTCCCTGTTGACAGTGAAGGATCTTCCTCCATGTTTTAAAAGGAAACTTATTGCTTCTTGTGTAAGGAAAATGGTGCACAGTGGTAGTGAAACATGGGTAGAGAACTCAGATTTAAGTGTACTCAAATGAGAATGGTGAAATGGATGTACTGTATATTGCTACTTTGAGGGACAGAAAGTTTGCAGATTAAATTGGACACTTGGATGCTGAGAATGTTTGTAAGGTGATGCTTATTGGCACTGTGAAATGGTTTGAACATTTGGAGAAAGTGTGTGAGAGTAACAGGGTGAAGCTCTGTACAGACCTGAAAGTAGATGAAAGAGCCTTTGTATAACTCATTTTCATCTATACTTGCATAGAGAACCTTCAGTCTGATTAAAGTACTTCATCAGAGGTTGCTGTGTCACCTGTGTGTTTACTGCAGTGCTGGTCACTTCTGCAGTCACTTCGGCAAACCTCAAATTCCGCAATTGCGGGTGTGATTTCGTTTGCGGATTTGCATTTGTGACAAATTTTACGCAATTTGTGGTTTTGCGTTTGCGGAAGTACTCCCGCAGATGTAAACCTGCCTGAGTGTATGTGAGTGGTTTCCTTTTATGAAGGGCAACATGGACCTGCTCAAGATAAAGTTGCCTTTGTTGTTGGAGGAGTTTGATTGTGACTGAGGAATGAGGACTGAGGAGGATAGAGCCGAGGAAGGGAGGTGGATGGTGTATCAACTTGTCAGGTGTGAGCTGTGAAGTGTAATAATTTAGTTCATTTATCTACAGTAGTTAATAATTGACTCTTGTTTTTTAGTAAAAACAGTGTAATATACAGTACTAGTATGATAATATATGAAATATATATTTTAGTTTTACTATAAATAAAAATTTTTATATCCCATTCAGTACTACAGACATTTCTAAACTTCATAAAGCCACATATTGTTAGTCAGTATAGAATAAATAAAGATATAATTGTAGTGGATGAATAACTGAAGATGATTGTGAACCCCTTGATTATAAAAAATATCATCCTAAACTTAATAAAATCCTTTAATGGTATCTAAAATATATAAAATGAAACCCATGCTGTGGTACTGAAAGGGATGCAAATGGTGTGTTTGTGTTTGCATTTGCAGTACTGTGAATTTGCAGTTGTGGAAGGTAATGGTTTGAGTTTGCAGATTTGCATTTGCTGAAGTGAATTTTCGTTTTTGGTACCCAGCTC
>JAGKTI010003984.1:25527-37776 GCA_018397915.1 Birgus latro | reverse complement strand
GCAAAGATCATGAAAATAAAGTTGAGGAGGATTGTAAAATGCTGCAGGAAGATCTGGACAGGATTTACAAGTGGAGCCAGCTATGGGAAATGAAATTCAATGCAAAAAAATGAAAAAAATTGGAAATGGGTAAAAGTACTAAGAGCCCATCACTGAATTACTAGATGGGAAAGGAACCAATCACAAAAGCGAGAGAAGGAACTGGGAGTGTTGGTCCAGGATAATATGTCACCCGAAAAACACATTAATAAGATTGTCAGAGAGAGTGTAAGCTCTTGACAGGCATAAGAGTGGCATTTCAATATATGGATGAGGAGATGATGAAAAAATTGATAGTGGCTCTGATCTGCCCCAAGATACAGTATAAACATGATTGAGAGAACACAAAGAGCAGCAACTAAGATGGTCCCTAGCCTGGCAGATCTATCATACACGGAAAGTCTAGAAATGCTGGGTCTGCCTTCCTTAGACGAAAGAAGAGAGAGGGGCGACATGATTGCAGTGTTCAGGGAAATGATAGGAGTAGACAAAACTGACAGAGAAGATCTGTTTGTATGGGATGGGGGAGCAATGAGAGGACATGGAAAGAAATTGAAAAAGACAAGTTGCCTGATGGATATCACGAAATACACTTTTCCAAATACAGTAGATGCAATGACCTGTGGAATTGCCTGGACAAACAGATCATCCAATCCAAAAACTTAAATGAGTTTAAAGCAAAGTTTGACTGACTGAGACAAGGAGATGGGACCCCACGAGTGTAGCTCATTTCTTTTATGTAACAACTAGGTAAATACACACAAAATCCCATTTTGCCTGCTTCCAAGCATAGGGGCCTAAGGCTAGGCTACAGTTTACTCACCTGGTTGGCTACCCCATTACAATTTAACAGTATGGCTCGGTAGGAATTTGCTTTTTAGAAGCAGGGCAGCCCATACCTGCTGGCACGTCAGCCCCATTCCCTATACACATCATCTGAATATACTATTGAGTAGGGGCTGAGTTTTGTGCCATATGCAGGGTTGATAAACTACTTGAAGGACTTCGAATTATGAATTGTAGTTATTCAATATAATCAAACAAGATGTGTCCTAGTTGTGAGTGGAGGGACTTTTTAAAGGAAGTAACAGAGTCGGCACTAACAGTATTATCAGACAGAGAATTCCAGAGGTCTATACATCTGATACTGAAAAACCTGCATCTACACTCGGATGAAATGCGGGGCTTGGCCACCTTGAATCTATGACCCCTGGTGTGAGTTAATGGAGGAAGAGAAAAAAGTTTGGGCGGTGTGATAGGGGATTGGTGACGAAAGATTTTCCAGTATTTAATAAGGTCAGCTCTGATCAGTCTCCCTTTTACTGAATACAGGTCCAGGTTTTTCAGACGGTCAGCATAACTGAGTTCGGACAAGGCCACTGATTTGCTTGGTCCATCTGCACTGTACAGACTTCAGAAGCTTCAGATCTCCGTGGTAGCCTGTATTCCATACAGTGGAGCCAAACTCCAGGATAGGTCTGATGTGGGATTTGAACAAGGTCAACATAAAAGCTCGGTCACGACAGAGGGTGGACTTCAACAAATTATTTGCCAGGCCTGCTGCTTTTTTTTACAGTATTTCTTATGTGAGAGTGGAAATCAGTGAGCTGTCAACCAAGATACCTAAGTCTTTGTGTATAGTTTCTACAGAGAGACTGGTGTTGTTCATGTGATAGTGCTGAAGTGTGCCAATAGAGTTCCAATCAACTGGGCCTCTCTGACATCTCAGTACGGTGCACTTGTCAAAATTGAAACGTAAACCCCAGGACTCAGCGACCTTGTACACCATATCTATGTCCTTTTGACACGTATTTATGTCTTCAGCTAACGAGGAACAGGTATTGTGACACAGCTTGAGGTAAATCTTCAAGTCGTCAGCAAAGAATTTGCATCTGGAGCGTATATATGATGGTATAAAGTTTATGTATACCAGAAAAAGCAAGGGGCCTAGAACAGAACCCTGGGGGACATCACTGAGAACATTCCTTAAGGAACTGGTGCAACCAGACACAGACACTTTCATGGTGCGGCCAGACAGGAAGTCAGAGATCCAGGACAGCAAGGAACCACTGACCTCCAGTAGTCTTAGCTTGTCGATGGGTATTAAATGGTTGACAGTGTCAAAGGCTTTGCTAAAATCAAACAAGATGACATCCACTATATACCCAGCATCCAACCACGCCATTGCATCATTGTACACAAGTAGTAGTTGGTCGTCTACAGTTCTACCCTGTCTGAATCCATACTGGTCGTTTGACAGCATTCCATTAGTATCAAGGAAGTTGTATAGTGCCTCTGTTATAAGTCTCTCCAGAGTTTTACAGCAAACAGAGGTCAGGCTAATAGGCCTGTAGTTAAGGGGAGTATGCCGAGAGCCTTTCTTGAATATGGGAATAATAATGGATTTTTTCCAGTCCTGTGGCAGTTTACCAATGGTGATAGACTTTTGAAATATGAAAAACAAGGGTAGATCTAAGGCTGGGCAATATTTCAAAAGACTGGGGTGCAGGCCATCAGGTCCCATACTGGTGTTTGGGTCCAGTCCTGCAAGCTTGTTTCTCACTTCTTGCAAGGATAATGTCACTCTATCGAGGGTACCCTCAAAAGTTTGGTGAGGGAGAGGAGCATGGGGAACGTGTGTTGAGTAAACTGTACAGAAATGTGTAGCAAAAGTTTCTGCCATCTGAGTACAGTCGGATGATAACACTCCATTATCCAACCATAAGGGACCCACTGAGGGTGCACCCACTTTCATATTTCTGATGTACCGATGAAATGGTTTTGAGGAGACGTAGTTTTCTGACCAGTGACATTTCGTGATTGATTTGCATGTGTGTAAAGTAGTTGCGAAAGCTGTCATTGAGAGAGTCGTAGTGTGTTAGAGCTCGAGAAGCCTCAGGAGATAGTCTTCCATAAACGCTCCTGGAGTGTTTGTATGTTTCCCAAGCTCTTCTGCGGCGGTTACTCCAGAACATTAAAGGGTAGGAGACTGACTTATGCCCCTGGTAGTGTTTGCATGATAATAAAACCTCTGGCCACCTTTTGGACTCTAACTGCAGTGACTGTGCCATGCTGTGGTCGAACCAGGGTGCTCTATCAATCATGAGTTTAAAAAAATCCACAAAACATAAATGTAACATCTTGTGTAATAAGATTATGGATATACTGTACTGGTATTACTGCACTTTCAGACAATACCTCCAATTTCATTTTTATTCGGGAGCTACTACTTACTGGCACCTCGACTCAGATTAAGGTAAGAGTCCTAGGAAAGGTTAGGTTAGGTTAGGTTTGTTAATTTTTGGTCTGGTTAGGTTAGGTTATGATTTTGTCTTCCAAAGAGGTGTTGTCCGAAATGGCAAATTTACCAATTTATCTCATCAAAGTCAGCATAACTATTTTCACACTTTACCGAGCAACTACATGTAGCCTGCCTGTGGTTGTAGCAATGTAAAAAGCTATGGATCTCCTGAATTAGTTACTGTATCCTTCTGATTCTGGCTAACACCAAATAACTGTCTGCTGTGAACTACTAGTTGTCAAAAAAAAAAAAAAAAAAAAGCTAGCTGGACATACTTGGGCTTGGCATTTTAATCAGGCTAACACACAGAAAAAGTCCCCAGCGTGTTCAACATAGATACCCCAGCAAACGGCTAACAATGAAGTAGAGACGGTACAATACAATAGCATCACAAGTTAAACAGTCCAAATATTAAACTACACGGTTGTTGTGATGTATGAGTTGCCAGTGTAAGAGACTTTGCCAAAGTTATATTGCACAACTAGGCCACCACCGGAACATTAATACTGACCCATATCGAATTACACCATAGTTACCTTTTACAACAATAAATATTTCAAGGCATAGTTACCGCACCTGTATTTGTCTGTTATCTCAAAATTCTCAATACCACTCGATGAGTCGCTTTTGGCTCTACTCCTTCTGCAGTTAAAGTTTGCTCATTTCCTTTTATTGAGCATTACTAATTATTAAATAAGACTGTTAGCATTGTTGACAAAATTTTGATCAAATGTAAATATTACTAGGTTCTTATCCAGTCAACGTAACATTTTTTTTCTAATTTAGTCACATACACCGAATTACATTAGATTTTGCTGAGTAATTTATTTAATATTGTGCAACAATATTGTTGAAAATAGATACAAGATTTGGCGTCGTGCCCCCTTTCCTATTTTATTTTACGTTATAAAAAATAAAAATCATACAGAAATAATACTAGAATATTTTAAGTAAAAATATCACGATGTAATACATTAATAAAGGAAATATTAAGGCGAATGCGATGTGTTAGCGTTGAACTTGTTAGCTGTGGTGTTTACAGACTGTGGCTGCGGGTTGACAGACCAGAAGCTCACGTATTTCACATTACAGCGCCCCACACTCGCCGACCACAATGGAGTCAGGTACGTGAATTTAAAGGAACCTCCTGGGGCCAAAATATGGTAGGATTTGAGACTGATTAGTAGACAGGGGAGGGGGAAGGTGTAGTGGAATATTGTATCACCTTTTCTTGGCTTTACGTTATTATTGCGGAAGCATCCATAGGCCGAAGTGATAAGACGTGACTGTTTAAAGCATATGAATTTTCACATTTAAATTTATGAATAGGATACTGTATTTTAGAGGTAACATGATCTGGGCGTAGGATTTGGGTAATATAAACTCATATTTAAAGCTGGAAAACAAGGTGGATATTTTCCCCCCTAATAGTGGACATTTTAGCCCATTTGAATAGCCATTTGTAGGAGATAACCAGACAAGTGAAGCCAGAATAGCTCAGTGGTAGCGGTTGCACTTCAGGACCATAGAGTTGACAGTTGAAGCCTGCACCAGGGTAGCATAATTCTGGTGAGAGATGTAACAGTCTCTCCAAGGATTTTTCCATAGCTACATGGTCCATTGGTCCTAGCTCAGGGAATTCACCTTCACCAGACTGATTCGGTAAAGCTGACACATCCGAGGATATTGAATTGTGTCTTATTCAAGCTAAATCCCCAAAATTTCAAACTAGCATCATTATAGGCTTATCTGTCATTAGTTAAAATGATTTTATGTGCTGTGGCAGTCTTAAGTCTGTAATTCAAATTGTATGCTTGAAAACAGAATTCAGAACTGTTTGAAAGTGACAGTACTGCCACCAGCCTTAGAGATCATCGCTTTTATTTTATCTGCCCCATACAATCTCTCCACTTCCTAAATCTTTCCTCCGCCTCCTGTTCATTATTTGCAATCAACTCTAAGTCATCAGCATACAACATTTCCCACGGGAGTCCATTTCTGAAGTCACGTGAGAGGGCTTCAAATACCATGATAAACAACAAGGGGCTAAAAACTGACCCCTGGTGCACAGTAACATTCATGGAAAACTCATCACTCAAACCTTTATTCACCCTCGCCTGGGTGCGAGCACCCACATACATGGCTATAACCACCCTAACCAGCCACTCCTTGATCCCAAGCTTTCTCATTGCCCATCTCGCCACCTCTCTAGCCCGAGGTGTCCCGACAACGTATGGGTACACCGCAACATTATGTCCGTTATGTCACGGTGACACCCGACAACGTACCCTTACGTTATGCAATTGCAAGGTCAGTCACTTGCACATTTTTCAGGTTTCACAGGTGATTTTTGGTAGGCATATGTGAGAGACCTGGGGATACTGCCTGGCCCCACCTGACTCCCCTCCCCCCCACATGCCATTTTCTCAGCAATTCATCTGTTAGCAGTGACCTGGCCAGTAAAGACATGTCGTGCCTCGGTCTCTCCAATGATGAAATTCATGGTGAAAGTGATTCCTGAGGTGGAGAACAAAGGAATATACAAGCTAGAGGAAGAAACAAAAAGAAGTGATGAGGTGGTAATGCCATAAAGGAAGGTGCCATATGTTGATGTGTTTGGTGAGTGAACAATGCTTATATTGCCTACATTATTGTCTGAAAACCAATATACTCTTGTACTACATAAAAATTTGTACCAAATAAATAAATAAATACATAATTTAAAGTGGCTTGAATTAGTTAACGCTCCCATAGTTCGTTTTCTTTGAAGCCAGGTACCCTCAGAGAGAATGAAAGGTAAGGGTGACTGTCACCTGTAGCAACATTTATAATTGCAGGAGGGCGATTATTCTATGAATTTTCGATGTTTCTCACCGAAAGTGGAGGTTTGAGCTTCCAAAATTGGTCGAGATTGGGAGGGGGTCAGAGGTGGAAAATCGGTCGGGACGTGACGGGCTAGGGACTCTTGTCAAAGGCCCTCTTCAAATCAACAAAAACAAAGTACAGATCCCTTTTCTTTCCTGTATTTTTTTCCTGAAGATGTCAAATAATGAATATGGTATCAGTGGTCCCTTTGCCTGGCATAAACCCAAACTGCATCTCATCAATATTCACTCTTTCCCTAATCATTATCTGGTCTAAAAGTTTTATGCCTCTATAATTTTCTCTTTCCAGGGCATCGCCCTTCCCCTTGTACACATTTACAATCACACTCTTCAGCCAATCATCTGGGACAACACACTGATATATAATCGTATTTATCAGGTCAGAGACTAACCTCAATCTATCTCTTGAGGTTTTCAACATTTCAACAGTCAACCCTGACACACCTGCTGCCTTCCCCACCTGAATCCTGCCTATTGCCCTGCTGACAGTAGCAGTGTCAATCAAAGGCCAAGGGCCAAACGCAGTTGGGTGCAGAAAATGAGAAGTGTGAATGTTGGGGATGGGATTGCGAGAGGCAGACTGAAAAAGACCTGGGATGAAGTCATAGAGTGTGACCTCTAGGATAAGGGACTGAATAGGGAGGCTGCCAGAGGTTGAGCAGCATGGAGAACTGCCATTAGGTGACCAAGACCGATGCATGCAAGCATGTTGGAGCCTTTATACTGTATATGAAACAGAGTGAAATGGAAGTTAATTTTTCCTTTTTTAAATAGTTAATGCTGCCAAGAGCAGCTGTGTTAATGTATGGTACCAGTAGTCTTGGACTCTTACATCTTATAAAGGCTAATGCTGTACTTTTATTTTTTTTCAGTTAAGTTATTTGTACTTTTGAATATACAGTAGTTCTTTTTTTTTTTTTGCTGGGAAAGTAAAGTTTGTTTGTATGTCAGTTATGTGTTTTTCTTTATATAAATTGATGGGTAACTCAGGTTTACTCTTTGCAGATGAGATTGGGTTCTTTTTAGTTACTGTCATCACCATCATGAGCCACCTTATTCAGCTTCTGAATTGTCGTGAATCAGCACTGTAGCATAGTCCTGGGCCTTGTGCTCCTGATGGGGAGTACTGTACTGTATAGGGCTGGATAGCTAGTGAATGAAAGTTAATGGAAAGTTACCCATTATTCAATACAGTGTCATTGTTTCCCATCTTTTTGTCTACTATACTGTACTTAGCAAAGTTATGATAAGTCTAGTTAGAGGGATGCCTTCATGTGGTGTAACTGATATACATATGGTATATATGCAGGTAATTCCACTGCAGCTTATGCAAAGGTTTCTTAATTTCCTCCCTATCCACTATAAAGGAATGCAGAGCTTGAGAAGGGCAGTTTCAGTCTTCATTGTACTGGGTTCACATTTAGATGTCCCTGAGGCTGTAACAGCAATGACATGATAGCCTCTTATATCAGATAAGCTAAATTAAGCTTCTTCTTTCAGAGGACGATGGCCGGTCAAGCCCCTCTGCAGCACAGGAGTCCGATAATGAGTCCATGAAATCTGTTGCCTCCCGAGCCTCACAAGCCTCCCGCACCTCCCATGGTTCCAGGGCATCTCGAGCTTCCCGTGCCTCCCGAGCATCTGCCTCCTCCCGCCCCTCCCGCAGATCTAGTGTCAGCAGTGGTGGAGGACGGAGTGATGATGAGGCTGAGAGGAGGTGGGTGGACAGTGATGCGTTGTTGTGTTATCATCATCATTGTCATTGCCATCATCATTAGTCATCAGCCAACAAGTTGCTTCTCACTGGGAACTCCTTGGCAGGGGTGGCCATGAAAGAACTCACTTGAGCTTAGTTTACTCACTTACCTCTCTACCCTCAGACATTTCTTCCTCATCATTCTCTCTCTATCTCACTATCATATTGCACCACTCTCTTCTTCCATATATGCAAAGTGTGCTTCTGCCAACAATACCGTCTCTCACCTTCTTTAGCTTTCTTTGGCACCATCTTTGCCTATACCTATTCCGTTCACATGTCCATGCCTTCTCAATGTATTCTTTTTTAACTACTCACTAATTTCATGTTTCACTTCTGTTGCACTGTCTTCCATTCCATAATACAGTGCCCGTAAATTTTACTGTTACATACACCATCCATCCTCCTCATGCCTACAGCTGTTCTGAGAAAGGTCATCTTGTAACCTAGAATGCTCTTTGTTACTCACTGCTTAGGATTCACTCCCATACAAGTGTCAGCAAAAAAAATAGTTTCACAAAGGACTTTCTCAGCCATGTACTTATTTTAGGGACAATGTAACAGTCTACCTTTAAGAGTAAATTTTTATTATTTTCACTGTGAGCTTCCTTACAAAACAGAATGTCAGAAAGATGACACATAACTAGGACTTACGCTATGTTTATTCGCCTTGTAAAAGTGTTTCGTCAAAGCTATGCAAAGTAATCTCTCTACTATCCGGACGACTATTATCCAGTTACCTCACTGTTTGGACGTCGTAGGCTGATGGCCGAAACCCAAAATGCCTCCAAATTGCAAAAAAAAAAAACGGAAAAATTCGATTTTTTTTTACCGCTTCAGTTTGAATTTCCCGCACGCGTTGACCAGCTCCCTTCCCGTGCTCCCCCCCTCCTGCTAGCCTAGTTCTCTCTCAACTCCCATGAAGAGTGAAGAGTTGCTGGATCGTTTGTGGTATTTTCGTTCTTGTTTAAATAATCATAATTCACAGTGCTAAGGATTAAGTGTAGTTAAACACTGGATTACTGGACATGCTTCAAGAACAATTATCAATCTATCTATCTATTGCCAGACGCCTCAATCCCGAACGGGGTGGCCACAAACAAATCGCCTCCATGTCACTCTGTCCCCTGCCATTTCACTACCACGCTCCCAACTCACACCCCTCTCTCTCATATACAATTATGACCACTGTAAAAACCTTAGAGGCGGGGGTAATATTCGTTAACAACCATCATGGACATGTAAGTACACTGTCAACTGCTAAATATTTTCCATAATCACTTCTAAATCCTCATTCTCTGGTTACATTTTATTTACTTCATGGTTTGTGTCCCATATTTGAGTGCACAGGCTGTGAAAGAGGTGCTTTTCTCAGTGATTACCATGTCTCTTACATACGTTCACTATCTAGTCAACTGGTGAACATTTTTGCCCTACACACCTCTAAATCATAATTTTTCTGGTTACATTTTATTTACTTCATGCTTTGTGTCCCATATTTGAGTGCATAGGCTGTGAAAAGGTGATTTTCTCAGTAATAATCATGTCTCTTCCTTACATTCATTATGTAGGCAGCTGGCGAACACCCCTGTCTTACTCACCTCAAAATCATCATTTTTGGGTTAAAATTCAATTAATTCATGCTTTGTGCCCATTATTTATGTGAATGGGGTCTTAAATAAGTGCTATGCATGTCTGGTAGGCAGGTAGGTAGGTGGTTTTCTGATTTAGGTTAGGTTAGGTTAGAGTCAAGAATGACTGGTGCTGTTGGTGAACAGTGAACACCTTTGCCATATCTAACTCTTTCTCTGGTAACAATTTATTTATTTGATGCTTTGTATCCCATATTTTAGTGCATAAGATGTGAGAAGTTATGATTTTCATAGTGACTGCCACATCCGATACCTACTTACACTAAGCTGCCAACTCGTGAACACCTATGCCTTATTTACCTCAAATTCATCATTTTTAGGTTAAAATTCAATGATTTCATGCTTTGTGTTCATTATTTAATGATACGATGTGAGAAATGTTGATTTTCATAGTGATTTCCATGTCTGATACTCACACTTGCTGGTAAGTTGTAAGCACCTATTCCTTACTCACCTCTAAATCATCATTTTTTGGTTAAAATTCAATTAATTCATGCTTTGTGTGCATTATTTATGTGAAAGGGGACTTAAATAAGTGCTGTGCATGTCCAATAGGGTGGTAGGTAGGTGGTTTTCTGATTTAGGTTAGTTTAGGGTCATGAATGACCGGTGCGGGAGCTTAAGGGCCACTATCCCTATCCGGACAAGACCTCTTTCTGGTCATGCCTTTGGCTCTATTACGTCGGATAGTGGGAAGATTTCTGTAGTTCTGTTTGTAATTTTAGAGATACCATCTCTAATATTCTAACTTTTTTCCACACACTTCATATAGTAAATTTAGGGAAACAGGCAAATCAGCTATATAGATACCAGTGGAACTTTGATAATTTTTCTGATATTAATTGTGGACTTGAAGCATTAAAAAGGTGGCTAAGATGTAGGTGGGGGTGCTCACCATTCACTCACTCGATGTAGTGCTGCTCTCGAGTTACTTCCTTTCGTTCTCTTCTGTCATTTTTTCCTTCATTCTTTCCTCTTATGCCTGCGGGTGACTCTACACTCCCTCTTCTGTCTTTGTTTCCTTCAGTCTTTCCTGTTCCATCTGCCTATGGTTGACTCTGCACTAAGTGACAAGCCAAATGGTTCCTGTACACTTGGAAACCATATACTGTACTATGCTGGGTGGTAACCATATAACCAGATTATGGCACCTAGTGGTTTAGTGGGTAATTAAGGTACTCCAGTTGGATTGAGCCTGAGCAGGTTTATAGCCAAGGGGTGGTTGGGGTTTATTGCTCACGTAATGCCATTCATGGGTGAGTGAGGCTGGTCGCTCTCATCTTAAATGTCAGGACCAACTTGCTATCCCCAGGCTCCGATGCTCCTTGTGGGGCAACACAGGATTAGATGATGGTAATGGAAAAGGTGGCTTATAACAAGGACTTGCAGTAACATTATTTGTCTTTAGATTGTGATCTGTCAGAGTTGTAGATCATTTCTGTCAAAGTCATAGATAATTTTCATTAAAGTTATACTTAATTACCATCAAAATTGTAAAGCTTTTCAGTTAAAGTTATAAGTTCAGTCAGTCATAGGTTATTTCCACTCATAGACCATTTCCAATATTTCAGATCTGGAGGAGGCAGTGACAGTGAGGTGGAGGAGAGACGCTCAGTGATGGACAGTGAAGATGAAGAACCACAAAAGTCCCCCACCAAGTCCCCACCCCACATTTCCCCGATGAGTGAGGATGACCCCAAGAAGAAGGTGTCTGATGAGGTGTTTGGGGCATCGGAATCCGAGGGTGAGCAGAAGGATGGGAGTCGGTCGAGGAGCAGGTCGGGCAGTCGAGCTGGAAGTGCTAGGTCAAAAAGCAGATCCAGGTCTCGAAGTAAGAGTGGAAGCAGAGTGGCCAGTGGGTCTCGAAGCCGGTCAAGGAGTAAGTCCGGGAGTCGGGCCGGTAGTGGTTCTCGTAGCAGGTCAAGGTCACGCAGCAAGTCTGGCAGTCGAGCAGCCAGTGGGTCTCGTAGCCGGTCAAGGAGTAAATCGGGCAGTAGAGCTGCCAGTGGATCCCATAGCCGGTCCCGGTCAAGGAGTAAGTCTGGTAGTCGTGCTGCCAGCGGATCTCGTAGCCGGTCGAGGTCACGCAGCAAGTCCGGCAGTCGAGCGGCAAGTGGATCCCGTAGCCGGTCCAGAAGCCGGTCAAAGTCTGGTAGTCGATCAAGGTCCAGGTCAGGAAGTAGCCATTCAAGGTCACGCAGCAAGTCTGGAAGCAGGTCAAGGTCAAGGAGTAAGTCAGGAAGTCGCTCGAGGTCAAGGAGTAAGTCTGGAAGCAGGTCAAGGTCAAGAAGCAAATCTGGAAGTAGATCAAGATCAAGGAGTAAATCTGGCAGCAGGTCAAAGTCAAGAAGCAAGTCTAGAAGCAGGTCAAGGTCACGGAGCAAATCAGGAAGTAGATCAAGGTCAAGAAGCAAATCTGGCAGCAGATCAAGGTCAAGAAGCAAGTCTGGAAGTCGGTCAAAGTCAAGGAGCAGGTCAAGATCAGGCAGCAGGGCAGCCAGTCGGGCAAGGTGAGTTTGGACATAGTTTTACTTATGTCTTTAACCTTGTCAGGTGTTTGTACTCTTTTCATTGTCAGAAGAGAATGATTAAGCTAGAAATGGATGCAAATGAAGC
>JAGKTI010003984.1:5568-25437 GCA_018397915.1 Birgus latro | reverse complement strand
GAGAGAGAGAGAGAGAGAGAGAGAGAGAGAGAGAGAGAGAGAGAGAGAGAGAGAGAGAGAGAGAGAGAGAGAGAGAGAGAGAGAGAGAGAGAGAGAGAGAGAGAGAGAGAGCATGAAAAGCAGCTCGCCAGTACGTATGAAATGAAAAGTATATAATGAATGTATAATCCCATCTGTGACCTACAGTTGTGAGACCTGGAAACTGACAAAATTGGTGGAAAATCAACCAATCCATTCTCATAGAACAATGGAAAGGTCAGTGTAGGGAATATCCTTAAGAGACAGGAAAAGATCAACCTAGTTGAGAGAAGATTAAAGTCAAAGACATTTTTGAAGTTACAGAAGTGGTAGGTGGGGGCACCCACAACCATGGTCTCAGGAGGTTGCCTTTTCCTCTCTTCCTTCCTTCCTCTTATGTCCTACTTTCCTTCTTTCTTTCCTCTTCCTTCTGTCTTTGGGTGACACAGAGTGACAAGCCAGATGGTTTCCTGTACAGGACACCAGGAAACCATTTACTACACAGGGTGGTAACCATATAACCAAACTATGGCACCAAGTGGTTTAGTGGGTAATTAAGGTGCTCCAACCAGATTGAGCCTGTGTCGGTTTATATCCAAGGTGTGGTTTGGGTTTATTGCTCATGTAATGTCACTCAGGGATGAGTGAGGCTGGTCACTCTCATCTTGAATGTCAGATGAGTGGGGTGTGCCTGCAGAGGTGGATGAGAATGGCAGTGCTTTAGTGGACATTTGTACAGGAGGGGGTTGGTGATGGCCAATACCCTCTTCAGACACAAAATGATCCACAGGTATACGTGGTGAGTGATGGGAAGGGTGGGTGGTGAACTGAATGAACGGAAGGCAATGACTGATTATGTGTGTGTGGATGATAGGATGAGAAGGTGTGTAATGGATGCAAGAGCATATAGAGGTTGGGGAAGTGGACTTTCTATCCACTACGTGGTGGTGGTGGTGAGAATCGAGGTTCAAATGAAATGGAGGAACAGAAGAAGGGAAGGACAGGAGGAAGTAGTTCATACAAGGAGGGTAGAAAGGTTACAAGAGGATGGAAAAAAGGCAGATTATAAGAGAGAAGTGGAGGAGCGATTGGGTAAATATGGATTCGAGCAGATGGGGGATGTAGAAGATGTGTGCAAGATATTCGCAGAAGAAATCTGTGCAGCATGTGAGGTGGTGTGTGGGGTGAAGAGAAGATGAAAGGGGGTGCAAGGAACAGCATGGTGGAATGAAGAGGTGAGACAGGCTGTGGCACAAAAGAAGAAAGCATATAGCTAGTGAGTGGATGAGAAACAGGGGTGTGGAAGAAGTTGAGAGATGGAAGAGAGAGTTATATGCAGAGAGGAAGAGAGATGGGAAAAGATTAGTAAGAGAAAGTAAGGAGACAGTGGATGAGGAATTTGGAAGGAATTTGAGTGCAAAGTGAAGAGAATGTAAGCAAATGATCTGTAAAGATGTAAAGAGAGTTAGACAGAGTGTCAATGAAGTCAGTCAGTGAGTGAAAGATGAAAATGGTAGATTACTAATGGAGAAGGGAGAAAAAGTGAGCAGATGGAGAGAACACGTTAAGGAACTGTTGAGCATAGAAAATGAAACTAATGCGAGTATAAGTGGCTGGGGAATGGCTGGGAGGAGGAGGGATGTGAGAAGATAGGAAGAAGTCAGTGGGATGGAAGTTGTGGAAGCAATGAAGAAAGGCAAAATAGGGAAAGCCCCAGGAATTGATGGAGTGTGTGGTGACATGCCGAAGCATGGGGGAGAGATAGTATTAGAATGGATGTGGAAGGTGTGCAGATTGGCCTGGGAGGAAGGTAGAGTTCTGGAGGATTGGAAGTCAGGTATAATTATTCCCCTGTACAAAGGAAAAGGGGAAAAAGAAGTGTTTGGTAATCATAGGGGCATTTGTTTTCTTAGTGTAATAGGAAAAGTATATGGTAGGATACTGATTGGCAGAGTTAGGGAAATAACGGAGGAATTAGTTGGAAAAGAACAGGGAGGTTTTAGGGAGGGAAGAGGTTGTGTCAATCAGATATTCATTCTTAGGTCTTTAGTGGAAAAGTTTCAAGAGAAGAGAAAGAAGTTGTATGTGGTCTTCATGGGCTTGGAGAAAGCATATGACAGGGTGGATAGACAAAGATTGTGGAAAGTATTAAAAATATATGGAGTAAATGGGAAGTTGTTGAATGCTGTGAAGTGTGTATGAGGGTGCTAAGGCTGCAGTGCTTGTGGATAGTGAACTGAGTGAATTTTTCTATTTGAAGGTTGGATTGAAATAGGGATGTGTCATGTCTGCATGGATGTTCGGTCTGTATATGGATGGGGTTATAAAAGATATACAGGTTAGGGCAGTGGATGTTGTAGGCTCTAATGAGAGACAGCAGTGTTGGAAACTTCCTGTTCTTCTGTTTGCAGATGATACTATATTGTTAAGTGAAGATGAATGGGAACTGCAAGGCCTGGTGAATGAGTCTGGGAGAGTGTGTAAGAAGTGGAATCTAAAGGTGAATGTAGGGAAAAGTAAAGTTATGGTCTTTGATAGAAAGGAAGTCAGTGACTGCACAGTGAGGTTGGATGATGAGGAAATGGAAAATGTAAGTGCATTTATGTATTTGGGTAGTGTGATGAGTAAGGATGGAAGTTCAGAGGATGAAATGAAGGGAAGAAATGTTGCTGGTTCTTGGAAAGCAGTGATGAGAAATTGGGAAGTGAGCATTGAAGTAAAAAAGTCACTGCATGGTAGTATTGTGATACCTACTCAACATATGGAAGCAAAGCTTGGATCTTGTTGAAAGGACACAAGCCAAGAGTTGAGAGCAGCGAAAACGAGTTATTTGACAGGAGAATGTGGAGTTACGTGAAGAGAGTGACAACTGGGGAAGTGAAGGAGTGTTGTGGTGTGGATGTGCACGTGATAGAAAGTGTTAGGAGAAATACAGAGTTGTTTGTCCGTGTGGAGTGGATGGATAGTGAGAAACTAACGAGGAGGATGTATGTGAATGAAGTGGAGGGGGAAGAGGGAGTGGGAGACTGAGGATGAGATGGAGGGATGAAGTGGAGTGGTATATGAGAAAGGGAGATGTGAGCTGGGAGGAGGGTAGTGAAATGGTGGGGATCAGGGCGACATGGAGGTGATTTGTTTGTGGCAATCCCTTAAGAGATTAAGACATCTGGTAATAGACTGATAGATAGATGGATAGATACAGTAAACCCTCGATACATGGAACCCTGTTTTAATGAATTTCAGCATTAATGGTCACCTTGAGCTGGCTAAACGTTATGTTCATTTAACGATTTTTCATTCGGTAAAAGGATGGACTTGCAGAAAACACCGACCAGCGTGGCATCCACACATGCACGCACGCACACTGGTTGGCTTAAAATTTAGAAGTAAGTAAAGGGTGGAAAGTTTCATACACAAATGTTAATGGGTTGATATCTTCATATAAAGAGATTAATGACCACCTGAGGGGTAAACAAGGCAGACATTATGGGACTGATGGAGACTAAATTGAATGGCCAGAAGATATCATAGGAATTGGTGAAGGACGCTACAGTGTATGGAACAGAAACAGAATTGGAAAGAGGGGAGGTGGAGTAACGATATTGGTGAGGAAAGACATGGTTGTGGACAAGGCTGAAAAGGGTGGGGGTGTGGCAGAGGTGCTGAAAATGGTGATCAAGAAAAGTAATGGTGGAAAAAGGGACTTTGCAGTGGCCTATGTTCCACCCAAGACCAAAGCATGGACTAAGGCAGAATATGAATAAATGCTTAGTGACACCAATGAATGCTTGGAAGATACATAAGCAGAAGTAGTGACATAGTAGTAATGGGAGATTTTAACTGTGAGGCAGTTTGCTGGGAAGACTGGTACACAGAAGGAGAAGAGGAGTCGTGGTGAAGCAAAATATTAAATATGGTAATGAGTAATGTCATGACACAGTGTATTAGAGAGAATACAAGATTCAGAAAAAATGAGGAGCCCCCTCGACTGGATCTACTGTTAACAGATATTATTGATGAGCTGATGTACAATTGCCTATTAGGAAAAAGTGATCGTATTCTTATCAGTTATATACAGTATAACGAAAGATGAAAGAGACGTTGCAAGATCAGGATCATATAGAAATGGATGATACAACTATGGCAAAGCTGATTTCCTCAAGCTAAGAAAATACGTCACTGAAACTGGCTGGAGAAATTTCAACAAGGCAAGAGGTACTCAAGAAAAGTGGGACGAGTTTTTACGGATGTACGAGGATGGAGTTGAGATTATATGTACCGAAGGTGAGAATCAAGGAGAGAAACAAGACGTGGTTTAACAAGAGATGTGAAGAAGCAAGAATGAAGAAAGAAAAGGCTTGGAGAAGATGGAGAAGAAAGGGAGGAAACAATCTGTGGGAGAGATATAAATGGAATGGATTCAAAGAGAAGAAAAAAGAAATTACGAGAAGAGTGTAGTAGACAAATGCAAGGATGAACCAAAGCTTTTCTGCAGATATGTAAACGGAAAATTAACCCCATCAGGTTTCTGGGCCAGGCAGATTATGTCTGTGCTAGAGTCAGCTGCTCTCGCACCGACCCACATCTTCGCTCCCTGATATTTTTCTTTGATCGCTCAGTGTAAACACACTGTTCATGATAGAATGTTGGTTTGGGTGTCATTTTAAAGCTGAATAGTTGTATTTTATTGCAGTATGTTCAAAAAAGGAAAATAAAGAAAATGAAAAGTCAAAATTATGAGTTGAAGTTAGGTGAAAACCAAAAATTTTATACCTTGCCATAGAAAACTTCAGCAAAAAGAAAAAAAATAATAAATATATATAAATCTGGTTTAAATCATGCAAAACTACAGTAAATTACCTTTATAGTGATATATATATATATGTTCTGGTTATTTCTGCATATTACTGCGTGGTAAAGTGAAAGGGAAAAAAAGCACCATTTTTTAATGATTCATGGCTGCATATTTGTTTTGCGATCTTTTTCTTTGATCGGCCAGTGTAAATACATTTTTAATGATAGGATGCTGGTTGTGGTGCTATGCTGAATTTTTGTACTTTATTGTAGTATGTTCAAAAAAGGAAAACAAAGAAAACAAAAAATCAATATGACAAGTTGAAGTCAGGGAAAAACCAAAAATTTTATACCTTGCTGTGGAAAAGTCTTTGCCAAGAATAAAATAATAAAGAATCACAGCCATGAGTCAGATCAACTATGCAGTACATGCCATGCTTAGAGCAACCATTTCAAGACGTCATGCTCGAGTCTCTTTGTTGTGATGTGACAACACGATTTATGGTAAATATTTTACAGAAGCATCTGAAAAGGATGTATAAACGTGTCAGCAGAATCTCTGAGGTTGGATTTGAAATGATGCGAGAACATGTCATCAGAATCTCAAAGGGTTAAAAAAACAAGGAAGGGGTATTCAGATTGAAAGTAGATGAAGTCATTTACAAGGATCCAGGTGCAGAAGCTGAAGTGATGAACAATGTTTTCAGACCGTTTTTACAAGAGAGAGTGAGTTTAGTGAAAATAACAATAGACCTAAGGACTTTGTGCTGGACGAAATACAAGTAGATATACAAGAAATAATGAAATTAATGGAAAAAGAAGATAACACCAGGACCAGATGGAATGTCTAACTAGATAGTAAAAGATTGTAGAAAGGAACTACCAGGAAGAATACATGACATCATTATGAGCTCACTAGCACAGTGAAGTCCTTCGGGATTGGAAAAGAGCAAATGTGGTCCCCATATACAAGGGAGGGAACAAGGAAGAGCCACTGAATTATAGGCCGATATCACTAACCAGTGTTGTTGCAAATGTTTGTGAGATCATAATGAAAGACCAATGGATCAAATACCTGGAAGGAACTAATACCACAACAGATTGTCAATTTGGCTTCAGAAAAGGAAGATCATGTACTACAAGCCTACTATGCTTGTACTCAAGAATGATAGTATGCAAGAGAGAGACAAATGGATTGATTGTGTCTTTGTGGACCTAAAGAAAGCATTTGACAAGGTACCACACAGGATATTGCTGTGGAAACTTGAACACATACAAGGTCTAAAAGGAGCTTTTCTTAAGTGATTGAAAGATTTTTTTTGGAGGATAGGGAGATGAGAACAGTCGTAAAGGATTAGCAGTTGGAGTGGTATAAAGGAATTAGTGGTGTACCTCAAAGGTCAGTTTTGGCACCAGTCATGTTCCTGGTTTATGTAAATAATATTGTGGAAAGAATAGACAGTTATATAAGACTGAAAACAGCTGCAAATGGACATTGATATCTGACTGTAGTCAAAGGTGGGAAATGCAGTTTAATGCGAAGAAATGTTGAGTAATGGAATTTGGAAAGAGTACAAGGAGACATAAAGGATATTACAGAGTGGGGAACAGATGGATTAGTAAAACTAAGGAAGAGAGAGAGTTAAGGATACTGTTTTCACACAACCTTTCACTGGAAAAGCATATAGTCAAGATCACCAGAGATACATATATTCTTTTGAGAAACATAAGAGTTGCGTTTACTTTTCTGGACGAAGAGATGATGAAAAAGTAGATTGTATCAGTGATTTGCCCAAGGCTGGAATATGTTGCAGTGGTATGGTGACCACATAAAAAGAAGGATATAAGCTAAGAAGGATTGAAAGAATATAAAGAGCAAGAACGAAGATGGTACCTGGCTTGAGAGAATTACCGTACGAGGAAAGACGGTTGAAACTAAATCTCCCAACTCTAGAAAAATGAAGGATAAGGGGAGATATGATTAATGTGTACTGAGTATCCAAGGGAATGGAGAAGCTAGATAGGAAGGACCTGTTTTTGTGGGATGAAAGAGAAATGAGGGGACACAAAAAAAAAGCTGAAAAGGACCACATTACCAAACAGCATGGTGTTCAAACTATTGGCTTTAATGTGCAGGGTCTGGTACCAATTAGTTTGTTATATCGAGGGTGTACTGTATACAGTATATATAACTTTGTAGTTGGCAGAGTACTTGTGGGTGATGTCACCATTGGGGTGGACCCCCAAATTGTAAAGACTTGAATAAGAAATGAATTAGAAATGAGATTAAATACTTTTGAAACAGCTTTTGTGTTCTCAACATATTTGTTATAACATATTCATCACTCCTACCATCTTCATCGAAGTATTGTACCAGGATACTGGATTGGGAGGAGGCATTGATTCTGAGTTTTGCTTTGTGAACTGTGGTTATTATTTGTAACTTAATATACATACATATATATATGTATACACTGAATATATATATATAGTAATACCCTGGCTTAACGATGGGGGTAGAAATATCACCATACCTCGGCTAACGATGGCCAAACCCCGGTTTAACAACGGATTTTTATTTTTTTTTTTTACCGATTTTGATGATATTTTAGACTAAAATTGTGTGTTTAGGTTGATTTATAAACAGTGTTTAGACTTAGATTAATGTATTTTAGCCATAGGTGAGGTGAACATTGTCGTTTTGGGGTACAGTTTGCTAAGTTTGATTTTTTTCCAGACTTATAAAATGTTGATTTTTCAGATTTTATTGTTGGTTTTAGGTAGTTAATTTACAGGTGTAGGCTTAGGTTAGCTTCTTTTACAGCTGTTAGGCCATTCAGATTGGCTTTAAACTTGTTTTTGGGCTCATTTGGGTAGGTTTTGGACTTGGGGGGGGGGGAACCCAAGGCTGAAAAACACATCCCATTACTTTACATGTTAAAACTACCCCAATATACAATACCCCACCTAGGTGGGGTGTGGAAGAGTCCGATGTTGCTGTTTGCTTATGATATAGTATTGTTGAGTGAAGATGAATGGAGTTGCAAGGTTTGGTGAATGAGTTTAGGACAGTGTGTAAGAAAAGAAATCTGAAAGTTAATGTAAACAAGAGTAAAGTTATGGTGTGTGAGAGGAATGAAATTGCAGAATGCACAGTGAGGTTGTATGGTGAGGATATGGAGAGTGTGAGTGCATTCAAGTACTTGGATGGTGTGATGAGTAAGGATGGAAGTTTGGAGAATGAAGTGCTTGAAAGGGTACAGCAGGGAAGGAAGGTTGTTGGTTCACTGAAAGCAGTGATGAGAAATAGGGAGGTGAGTATGGAAGTTAAGTTACTGCTTGATAGTCTTGTGATCCCTACCCTGACGTATGGAAGCGAGGCGTGGACCTTGCTAGAGGGGAACAAGTCAAGAGTGAGGGCAGTGGCAATGAGTTACCTGAGAGGAGCATGTGGAGTGACATGAAGGACAGGTTGACGAATGAAGAAGTGAAAGAACATTGTGGGGTGGACGTGGATGTGATTGAGAAAATTAGGAGAAATACACTGAGGTAGTTTGGACATTTGGAGAGAAGGGAGAATGAAAGACTGATTAGGAGGGTGTATTTAAGTGAAGTGGAAGGGGAGAGAGGGAGGGGGAGACCGAGGATGAGGTGGAGAGATGGAGTTGAGAGGTATATAAGGGAGGGGGGAGTGAGTTGGGGGGAGGGCAGACAAATGGTGGATGACAGAGCGACTTGGAGGCGTTTTGTCTCCAGCCAACCTTTGTGGGATTAGGGCGTCAGGCTATACATAGATAGATAGTATTTCATTTGGTGCTGTAGTATCTTCAAAACCACTGTAAAGAAAGGTAATGGCAAAGCCATAGTAATTACATACTTATAGGCTGTTATCTGCAGGTAAGCTGTTGTAGACACCAGCAGATGGCATCACACAACCTCTCATGTCATTGTCTTTGATATTTGTAATTAATGTATTCATTTATAATTCTTAAAAAATGTTTCTGTTTAAATCATTTCTGATCCTGCAGTGCAAAAAGTGGCAGTAGTCGATCCCGTTCAAGGTCTCGGTCAAGATCTGGGTCACGGTCAAGATCAAGGTCAGGGTCGAGGAGTGGATTGGCTGGTAGTGGGTCTCCCAAGCGCCGCAGTGTTATGTCTGACTCTGATGGATCTGGTCCAGACACTGTCAGGAAGAAGAAAGTAAGAATTCAAGGCAGACACAAGGCTTAAACCATTTAGCCTGATGATACCTTTTTTGTTTTATTCTTCCTACTGCCAGACAGGTTTATTAAACTTTTAGGGAGATCTTTCGTATTGAAGAGAATAATAAAGGCTTTATCTGACCCCTTCAGTTCAAGAATAGGAACCTGAGGAATACTCTTTGCTTTGGTAGTTTTTTTTTTTTTTTATGCAAGGAAGAAGGAACCAAGGGCCATGGGCCCACATACTGTTCCTTCCAAGAAAAAGTAAAAACAATACAAAAGAGAGCCAAATTCAAGATCCATTCATTTCGAGATGCCTGGACACACTGCGTTTGAAAGACTGGAGATCATAGGAAGCAGGGGATACAGACAGAGGGAGACAGTTCCAGAGTTGACCAGTTGCATAAATGAAGGACTGGGAGTAATGGTTAACTCTTGCATTAGAGAGTTGGACAGAAAAGGGATGAGAGTTTGTTGCTAGACGGGTACTACGTGCCCGTCGTAGAGGTGGAGGGATGCAAGCAGACAGTTCAGAGGAACAGTGACCATTGAAGTAGCGATAGTAGAGAGATAAAGAAGCAACAGTGCGGCGAAGAGACAAAGGTTGAAGGGAATCAGTAAGAGGAGGAGAGTTAATGAGACAAAAAGCCTTTGACTCCACCCTATTGAGAAGAACCCAGGGACATATATTTTATTTGTCCTAGCTTCAGACAATTTTATTCTGCTCCACTTTTTTTTGTTTGTTTACTTTTGTTTTTTGAACTAATGGGGTTGGATATAGTTTCATTAAACCCTTCATAGGGAGGAAATCTTTTGAAAAAGGAAAAATAATCTGGAAGTAGCAAAAACAAACTAGAAGGTCATTACAGAGAAGGGGTTAACGTCCACCATTTGAATATACAGTTCTTTGTATACCAAAGACCAAAATCTGTTCTTGTCAGTCTGTTAATTAGATGTTTTGGATTTCTTTATAAATTATTACAGATGCTTTCAGTGATGGAGTGGAGAGGTATATATGAGAGGGGTGTGTGAGCTGGGGGAAGGGTATCAAAATGTCAGGAGACAGGGTGACATGGAGGCAGTTTGTTTGTGGCTACCCCTTACACGATTGGGGTGTCTGGCTATAGATAGATAGATAGGCAGCTTGAATGATTGTGCAGCCCATTTGAGTGGGTGCTGTATGCTGTTCATAACTGTCTTCCTTTTCATCTTCTCTGTAATACTTGTTTTTAGATCCCATCTGATCCCATCTTCTGTGAGGAATAAGGATAATAATGACAGTGATGTTATAGATCGAGACATTGTTAAGGAGAAAGGAAGGATCTAAGGAAAAATAGTGTCTTAGCCTAGTGAGCCTGAAAATGTCTTGTATACTGTGTTTTTACTATTTCCAGATTGTTTTATTCAGCTTTGGAGAGAATTTTGAACTGGAATGGTAAGTTACAGCCTTCATTAAATCTTTCAGAATGAGGAGTCTTTTTCAGATCTGAGTGAATGATGATAATGACAGTGTCAGTTATTTAGTATTGGGGTAGCAAGAATAAACTAAAATTACCAATATTTCATCATAGTTGGGGTTAACATCTATTATTTTAATGTACCAGACAACTGCATCTGCATTTCTCTTAAGTTGTCACTTAGGCTGTTGTAGATATTTAAAAATTATGTAGTAGGTGTGATACTCCTTTTATTCAGCAAGCTGTTTAATAATTATTCTAGTTTTGTGCTTTTTCTTAATTTGATTCCGGATTCTTTGTCATTTTTGGAAATTAGTTTTGGGACAGTGTGCATATACTTTCTTCAAGTGTAGGCTTAATTTTGTTAACTCTTAAAACCAAACACTTCACAATCAAACTAAAGTGAATGTTAAACTGTAAAAGTAAGACAAATTATCATAAATCCTGAAAATAATTAACTTCTTTGAGGGGTTTTAGGACAGTTTGTTGCTTGTCATTCTCCTCCAGGACAGTTCATTACCAAAGCTTGCTACCGGTCTTTTTATTACTTGGGCATCTTGCTACCAAGTCATTTCATGACTTCATATTTTATAAGATGTTTTTCCTAACTTTCAGAATGAATACATAACCTAACCAAACCTGAGGTTAGATAAAATTAGAGGTAGTGAAAAGACCTAGTAGCGAGATGTCCTAGTAACAAAAGCCTGGTAGTGAAGTGTTCAGGAGTGAAATATCCAGTAGTGAACAGTTCAGCCATTGCTTTGGGGTCTTGTTTATCATAAAAATTGGCTAAGATGGTGATAAGGCTATGAAATTAACTATTGTACTAGCCATAACTATCATTATCATACCCACAGTCTAAAGGTCGGAAGAAGGCGCAAGGAATGCTTTCAGACAGTGGCAGTGGCTCAGACAGTGAAGGCCACAGGCAGAGCCAAAAGAAGATGACGAAGCGCAAGAAGACCATGCTCAGTGGCAGTGATAGTGACTCAGGGCCAGATGTGAGTTTTTTTTTTTACTACAGTACAGTTAGTCCTAACTTACGGTCTAGGATTTGTGCAGGGAAAAAGCTAGTTTGGGTAAAACATTCAGGTGTTCATTCAATTGTTGTGGGTTAGTAGATAATATGAGTACCTACATTAACACCTAGGGGAGGTAATTGTGGTAACCTGGATGATGCAGTGGCCTATCCAGGGATGAATAGCCCACCACAGGCTCCAAGGTCTAAGTTACAAAGATGAGTATAGTGCTTAAGTGCCTTGTGGTATCTGCCCTCACCTATACCATTAACACCACTAAGGGGAATAAGCTGGTCATAGACTCTTAAATGCAGTGGACCAAGGTAGCCTAGGTAGAGGTCCCTAGACATCTATCCATCTATCTGTCTGTCCATCCGTGTCCAGATGCCACAATCCCATAAGGGGTGGCCGTTTGTGTTTGTTTTGCAGGGAGGAGCACTAACCCTTCGCCAACCCAGTTGTTGACAAGGAGGGAACACGTATGGGTTGGTTATATGGTACCCAGCATTGCTAATGTTTTCTGGCTTTCAGAAAACCATTCAGCTTGTCGCTTAGTGTAAAGCCACCTGAAAAGGAAAGATGAGTAATAAAAGTGACAGGAAAGATGGGAGAAACAGGAAGAGAGAAGGGCAGAAAAAGAAAAAAAAATGATAAAAGTGAAGGAAGAAGTAGGCAGCACATGGTCGCTAGCACATCTACTGAGGAAATACAGAAGTAGCCATTACAGTTAATATTTCCATGACACATCCAGTTAATTTAACCAGTCTGTAACCCACTTACAGAAACTGAAGGTGAAGAAGCGACAGCCAAAGTAGAATATAGAACTGTCTGATGGTAGCAAGAATATATTGTGGATGCCATCATTGTAGTGAGCTAATAAACTGTGGATGCCATTGTTGTGAGTTAATCTATTTTTTTTTTTTTTTAATGCAAGGAAGAAGGAACCAAGGGCCATGGGCCCGAATACTGTTCCTTCCAAGAAAAAGTAAAAACAATACAAAAGAGAGCCAAATTCAAGATCCATTCATTTTGAGATGCCTGGACACACTGCGTTTGAAAGATTGGAGATCATAGGAAGTAGGGAATACAGACAGAGGTAGACAGTTCCAGAGTTGACCAGTTGCATAAATGAAGGACTGGGTGTAACGGTTAACTCTTGCATTAGAGAGCTGGACAGAAAAGGGATGAGAGTTTGTTGCTAGACGGGTACTACGTGTTCAGAGGAACCGTGACCATTGAAGTAGCCATAGAAGAGAGATAAAGAAGCAACAGTGCGGCGAAGAGACAAAGGTTGAAGGGAATCAGTAAGAGGAGGAGAGTTAATGAGACGAAAAGCCTTTGACTCCACCCTATTGAGAAGAACAGCATGTGGGGAGCCTCCCCACACATGAGAGTTGTACTCCATACACGGGCGAATAAAACCCGTGTACAAGGTCAACATCTGTGCAGGGGTAAAGAAAGCTCGGAGTCGGCCCAGCACACCTAACCTCTTGGAAGCAGATTTCACAAGAGATATAATATGTTCTTTCCAAGACAAATCCCGAGAGAATGAAACCCCTAGCAGGTTCAAGGATGATGCAGGACTGAGCTGGACATTATTAAACATTAGTGGGTAATCCTGAGGAAGATTTTGTCGGGTTGATAAGTGTAAGAACTGAGTTTTTGATGCATTAAAAACAACAAGATTATTTTTACCCCAATCAGAGATATGAGCCAAGTCAGACAGCCTCATCCCTTGTTTGCTGAAGTAACTGCTGAGATGGACATTGTGGAAATCGAATGGAAAGGTGAAGGGTGGAATCATCAGCATATGAGTGGATAGGGTTAGATGTACAGCTTAGAAGGTCATTGATGAATAAAAGAGAGAGAGTTGGTGATAGGACAGAGTCCTGAGGAACACCACTGTTGATAGGTCTAGGAGAGGAATGATGGCCGTCTACAACAGCAGCTATAGAAAGACCAGAAAGGAAGCTAGAGATGAAGGCACAGATAGAAGGATAGAAACCGTAAGAGGGCAGTTTGGAAATAAAAGAATTATGCCAGACTCGATCGAAAGCCTTTGAGATGTCAAGTGCAATGGCAAAGCTTTCGCCAAAGTCCCGAAAGGAGGATGACCAGGAGTCTGAAAGGTAGGTGAGAAGATCGCCAGTGAAGCGTCCCTGACGGAACCCATACTGACGATCACAAAGAAGGTTGTGACAGGAAAGATGCTTTAAAATTTTTCTGTTAAGAACTGATTCGAAAACTTTTGATACACAGGATGTTAAAGCAATTGGACGATAGTTAGAGGGTTGGGAATGGTCACCCTTCTTTGGGACTGGCTGAATGAGAGCAAACTTCCAGCAAGAAGGAAAGGTACAAGTTGAGAGACAAAGGCGAAAGAGTTTACCTAGGCAGGGTGTAAGCACAGAAGCACAGTTTTTGAGGACAACAGGAGGGACTCCATCAGGCCTATATGCCTTGTTCATAATTGAGGCCAGTGATGGCAGAAAATACATCAGCTGAAGAAATTTTAATGCCAGTCATGAGGAAGTCTGAGGGGGGAAGTGATGGAGGAACAGCACCGGAATCGTCTAAGGTAGAATTGGAGGAGAAAGTCTGAGCAAAGAGATCTGCTTTATCAGTAGAAGAAATAGCTACAGAGCCATCAGAGTAGAAAAGAGGAGGGAAGGATGATGAGGTAAAGTTGTTAGAAAGGTTTTTGGCAAGGTGCCAAAAGGAGCGAGAAGAATTCGAGTTGGAGAGTTGGGAACATTTAGCACGGATGAAATTATTTTTAGCAGAGCGAAGAACAGACTTAGCACGATTCCGGGCAGAAATATAAAAAAGATGTGATTCAGGGGTGGGTTGGCTCCGGTACCTTTTAAAGGCCCTTTCATTGTTGCGGACAGCATTAGAACAAGCGTGATTAAACCAAGGCTTTCTTGCATTAGTCAGAGGATATGAAAAAGGAATGTATGCTTCCATGCCTGAGAGAATAACCTCCATAATGCGCAGGGCACACTCAGACGGCTCCCGGCCACGGAAGCAATAATCATTCCAAGGAAAATCAAAGAAGTATTGCCTGAGGGCCTCCCAATCTGCAGCTCCAAAGTGCCACAGGCGGCGTTTCTTTGAAGGGTCCACAGGCTGTACTGGAGCAATAGGACAGGTTAAGGTAATAAGGTTATGATCGGAGGAGCCCAACGGAGAGAAAAGATTAACAGTGTAAGCAGAAGGATTAGTTGTTAGGAAAAGGTCAAGTATGTTGGAACTCTCTCCAAGGCGGTCAGGGATATGGGTAGGGTGCTGTACAAGCTGCTCTAGGTCATTAAGGATAGAAAAGATGTAGGCTTGTTCACCAGGTGGATCAGTGAAAGGAGAGGAGAGCCAAAGGTGGTGGTGAACACTGAAATCTCCTAGAATGGAGATTTCAGAGAAAGGAGAAATGGATAGAATGTGTTCCATCGTAGAAGTAAGATAGTCAAAGAATTTTTGATAGTTGGTAGAATTAGGTGATAAGTAAACAGCACAGATATATTTAGTCAGAGAATGACAGGAAAGCCGAAGCCAGAGAGTAGAGAATTCAGAAGAATCAAGTTCAGGAACACAAGAGCAAGATAGATTGTTGTGTACATATACACAACAGCCACCTTTGGCTTTGAAATGAGAGTAGAGAAAGTAGGAGGATACAGAAAAGGGTTTGCTGTCAGTTGTCTCAGACAGCTGAGTCTCAGAAAGAAAGAGAAGGTGAGGTTTAGAGGAGAAGAGGTGGTGCTCAACAGAGCGAAAGTTAGAGGAAAGGCCGCGAATGTTACAAAAATGAAGAAGAAGTGAGTCAGACAATGGTTCCAGGCAGCTCCGAGAGTTGTCACCGGGAGAGGGGCAGATGGTGAGGGCATTTATGGTCCCCCCCCCCCTGGGGACTCCGAGGCACGATTTTCAGTAGCCATTTTTTAGAATTTTTTGAAAAGGAAGTGTAGTGTGTAGCGTGTATGTAGTTTGGTGTTGACAGTTAGAGAAACTTGTATTGGAGAGCATGCTGGTCTACTTTCTGTGTTACTGAGACACTGAAAAAGTTCAGCAAAGGGGGATGGTCAGGAACAAGTCCTGAGGGCTGATGAAACGGGAGCTCCAGCTCTCCCTGTCATCAGCTTTCCATCCTCCTTGGGAGTACTGCCCTGCTCGACTGGTGCTACAGTCTCCTCACCTATATTTATCTGTTATCTATCTATTATCTGTAACTAGACAACTTAATCCCATAAGGAGTGGCCATAAACAACTTGCCTCCATGTTGCCCTGTCCCCTGTGCTCCCTCGAACTCCACCCCTCTCTCTCGTGTACCTCTCCACTCCATCCGTCCATTTCATCCTCACTCTCCCTCTCCCCCCCCCTCCACATCACTTACATACACTCTCCTTGTTAGTGTCTTACTGTCCATCCTCTCCATATAGCCGAACCACCTCAGCTTATTTCTCCTAATGCTTTCTATCACCTCCGCTTCCACACCACAATGCTTCTTCACTTCCTCATTTTTCAGTCTGTCTCTTCATGTAACTCCACATGCTTCTCTTAGATAATTCATTTCCACTGCTCTCACTCTTAACTTGTGTCTTTCAAACAATGTCGAAGCTTCGCTTTCATACGTTAGAGTTGGTATCACAAAACAGTCATGCAGCGCCTTTTTTTTTTTTTTTTTTTTTTTCTCCCATGCTTACTTCCGTATCTTATCACCACTTTCAATGAAGCAGCAACCTTTCTTCCCTGTTGTACCTTTTCAAGCACATCATCCTCTAAACTTCCATCCTTACTCATCACACTACTGTGACCAGATTAATGTGAACAGGTTATGCCCAAAAGCCCAGTGGGTTTTACACTACTTTATGCTGGATTAGGTGATAACATGTGTCCTAGGTGATGTCTGAAGTAGAACTGCAAGCAAAGCTGGCGCATTTCTCTACCTGTAGCTCCATAGATACAATTCAGCAAAAATCCAGTATGATGCCACATAGTCAGCAAACATTCTCTCGAGTTGACCACTAATTGTTATACATGGTTACCAAGGGCTACACTTATACACCATTATGTATACACTAATATATACACAAACATTTATAGATATAATGTTTAGTTTGCAATGTCCAATTTACATGATATCAGTCTAGTTTGTAATAAATCATTAAATTATTTGAAACAGTTTTCCCCGGTTAATTAAAAAGTGTTTCTGCTGACCCAGTGGGGAAGTACGCAGACAATAAGTGTAGTTACATCAGAGATAGAGAAATAACTGAGTAAAAGAATAAGGATGTGCTAAGAAAATTATGTAGCTAGGCCCCTAATCATAGACAAGCACAACAATGGACATTACAGAATAAAAAGATATGATGCAGTGTAACTGATTCATATAAGATGAGGAAACACAATATTGTTACGTCTTTATCCCATACTGCCACAGGCTCCAACAGCAGTAGTTCAGTATAGGAAGGATGTCGCCCAGTGAATCGGTCTTTGTAGGGTCAGCCTTTCAGTGTACAACAGATCAACTCAGGTGTCGTAATAATGCGAGCTTCTTGTGTCATTTGTCTTTTTTTACCAAGTAATTACACTGTATGCTTGGCAACTGCACTTCATTGATTATACAAGTACTGGTGCTACACCGACTTCACAAGGCCACGAGTAAAACTAAATTGAAACTCCTCATTTCTCTTCCCTATCCTTTTATAACCTTGCTTGATACCTGAATGTTCTGGTATGTACTCCTAGCAACAACAGGTCTCTATGCCAGAGCTTTCTTATATTACCTGTCACTCTAAGTGCTTTAGTTTACAGACTGAAATTAGCTTATATAACTTAGCAATCACTTGTATAAAACATTATAGGGAAAAAGAGAATACAAATTAATGCAAAATACCTTTGTTCAGAACAGCAGGCTATCTAGAAACTCTGACCGGTAATTGAAAATGCGAGAATTATTTGGGAACCTTCCAGTACCATGCAGCAAACACTCTTGCATCTTAACGCTAGTCAACCAACACCTCAGCAACAGTTGTGGCCTCTTGATTGGGTATGGCATAGGCTTCTGGCCACTCTGATGTGGTCCATGGCAACACATATATACCAGTTTCCTCTTTCAGTGAGTGGCAGAGGTCCAGCAATGTCCACTGCGACTCTTTCCACAGGTGCACCCACTTGGTACGGCTGACAAGGGGTGAAACACAGTTCTTGGATCTCTTTTTGGCACAGCATACATCACAGGCCCAACACCACTCTTCAACATCCTGATGCATGCCAGTCCAGTAGAACCTCTGTCGCAGCCGACTTAGTTTTCTTCACTCCCAGATGCCCACTGGTGATCTGATTATGAGACTCTTCTAAGACCTCAGACCTCATTTTCTTAGGCATTGCCAGTTGCCAATATTTGCTGAGGCCATCAGGTGTCTCCCACTGATGCTTCAGTGGTCCATTGTTCAAATGAAAAAGGTCCCACTGACTCCAGTAGCTCTTAGTCGCAGGGCTGAGCCTGGAAACCTCTTCCCAAGATGGTCGCACTGTACTCTGCTGCAGCTACTCTAGCACTGGTTGTAAATCTGTATCTTTCATCTGCATCCTCTTCAGGTCTGCTTCAGCTGACACTGTCCCTGTCTCTGCAGTGCAGCTGCATTTCTTGCTATGATCTTCTTTCCTACTACACTGCTTGCAATCTGGGTCACAAGGCTGACGACTCAGGCTGTCAGCATTGCCATGTACCCGCCCAGGACGGTGCTGCACCTCATAGTTGTACTGGTCCAGCTTCTCAAGCCACCGTGCCAGTTGTCCTTCCGGATTCTTTAATGTTTTCAGCCATTTGAGTACTACATGGTCCATACTGATGATGGAGTAGGACCCATACGAGTAGGGATGGAGAAATCAAAGCTCTTCATCACTGCCAAGAGCTCCTGACAGGTCACACAGTATTTCCACTCGGGTGGGCTGAGCTTCTTGCTGTAATACTCTTTGTCATCCTTCTTCTGTGACAGGACTCCACCAATACCTTGGTCACTAGCATCACAGTCCAGGATGAATGGCTGACTATAATCTGGGTACGGCAACACTGGACGGCTTGCCAACACATGCATGAGTTCATCGAAGGCCTTCTAAGTCACTGCACTCTACATAAACTTCTGCCTCTTTCCTAACAGCTTGTGCAGAGGTGCAGCTATCATTGCAAAGTTCTTGACAAAATGGAGGTAGTAGGTACACAAACCTAAGAAACTTTGTAGCTCCTTCACACAATTTGGAACCGGCCACTGTTTCTGGATCAGTACGGATGCTGCGGTTACCTACAATGTGTCCCAGGTACTTCACTTCCTTCTGGAACAAGTAGCACTTCTTGGGGTTCAGCTTGAGGTGCGCTGGTCGGATCCTGTTGAACACCTCCCACAGCCTCTCCAACTCGTGGTCAAAAGTGTGTCCAACATAATCACATCATCAAGGCAAATGAGAGCTGTCTGTTAATGCACATCTTCCAGTACTCTATCTATAAGGCATTCAAAAGTAGCCAGGGCATTACACAGGCCAAATGGCATCACTATGAACTGCCATAAACCCCACCATTGCTAAAAGGCTGTTTCCCCTGTGTCCTTTTCTGCAACCTTGACCTGGTGATATCCTGCCTTCATGTCTAGGGTGGAGAACCACTTGGCATCTGACAGAGCATCCAGCATTTCATCGGTTCTTGGCAAGGGGGATGCATCCTTCACTGACACTTCATTCATGGCTCTATAATCCACACATCACCTCACTGAGCCATCCTTCTTCCTTACCAGAACAACGGCTGATGCCCAAGGACTGCTGGACCTTTCTGTCACTCCCTGACTTTGAAGATTCTCCATCACTCTCTCCATTTCTTGCTGTTGAGCTGGCGCCATCCTCTGACCTGGCTGTTTATTTGGGCGGTGATCCCCAGAGTTGATACAGGGCCTGATATCCAGCAGTGTTGCGTGTCGGTGGGAATGTTTGGTCAATGAGTATGTTGGATATAGAAGCAATTTTCTCCATAAGATACTGGAAAAAAAGCCAGAGATGCATTCCAGGCCCAAACACAAACTCTCATATACATTACTCAGTCAATAGAGACTGACAAGAAACCCCACAGGTAATGTTATTATCCTCATAAACAATAATATTGTGAAAAAATGAGACATCAAACATCACAGGCAGGAAGATATTCAGGCCAACAGATGCAGCAAGAGTGGGAGAGTGGATGAGCAGGCTAGGCATGCAGGGGTCAGGGAGGGTGGGGGGACTGGGAGGGAGACAAGCACAAGTGGGGGAGAGTGGGGGGACAAGGAGGGAGACAAGCTGGGATGGGAAAGGGCAAGGGGTTGGGGAGGGAGACAAGCAGGAGTGGGGGAGGGCAGG
>JAGKTI010003983.1:12423-53353 GCA_018397915.1 Birgus latro | reverse complement strand
GGCCTCAGGAGATACTGGGGTGAGGTTAGTCACTGACCTGATAAATAGGATTACATATGAGTGTGTTGTCCCAGATGATTGGATGAGGAGTGTAATTGTAAATGTGTACAAAGGAAAGGGTGATGCCCTGGAAAGGGGAAATTACAGAGGTATAAAGCTCTTAGATCAGATAATGAAAGTAATGGAGAGAGTTCTAGAAGGTATGATTAGAGAAAGAGTGAATATCGATGAGATGCAGTTTGGGTTTATGCCAGGCAGGGGGACCACTGATGCCATATTCACTGTTCGACAGATTCAGGAAAAATATATTGGAAAGAAAAGGGAATTGTATTTTGTTTTTGTTGATTTGGAAAAGGCCTTTGACAGAATCCCTAGAGAGGTGGTGAAGTGGGAAATGAGAAAGCTAGGAAGAATGGCTGGTTAGGGTGGTTATGGCCATGTACATGGGTGCTCGCACCCAGGTGAGAGTGAATGGAGCTTTGAGTGATGAGTTTTCCGTGAATGTTGGTGTGCATCAGGGGTCAGTTTTGAGTCCCTTGTTGTTTATCATGGTGCTTGAAGCCCTCTCACGTGACTTCAGAGATGGACTCCCATGGGAGATGTTGTATGCTGATGATTTGGTGTTGATTGCGGAGAATGAAAAGGAGGCGGTGGAAAGATTTAAGAAGTGGAGAGATGGTATGGGGTACAAGGGCTTAAGGGTAAATGCAGATAAAACAAAAGTGATGATATCTAGGGTTGGTGGCAGTACAATCAGAGGAGAGGGAAAGTGGCCATGTGCAGTTTGCCACAAGGGTGTGGGAAGTAATTCCATCTTGTGTAGTGTTTGTGATAAGTGGGTGCACAAGAGATGTAGTGGTATTAGAGGCAGACTGCAAGATGATGCTGATTTCATGTGTGCGGCGTGGCGGGGAGAGCAGGTGGAGATTGTTAGGCGTGAGAGGGTTGAACTTGCAGGCGAGTCTCTTGAGTGTGTGGAGGAGTTTCATTATTTGGGAGACATGTTATGTGCCGGAGGTGGGGCTGGAGTTAGCTCGGTTGCTAGGGTGAGAAGTGGTTGGAAGAAGTTCAGGGAGCTGTTGCCTCTCCTGACATTGAGAGGACTCTCCTTACGTGCTAAGGGGTCTTTGTATGCAGCATGTGTTAGGAGTGTGATGCTGTTTGGTAGTGAGACCTGGGCAGTAAAGGAAGAGTTGAGAGGTAGGATGGGACTGGAGTGTATTGGTGTTGTGATGAGGAGATGTAGGCTGAGGTGGTTTGGACATGTGGAGAGGATGGGGGATGATAATTGGGTACAGAGGGTGAGAGGTGTTAATATTGGGGGAGGGGTTGGGAGGGGTAGACCGAGAAAGACATGGGATGAGGTCATTAAGTGTGACTTAAGGGTTAAGGGACTGAACAGGGAGGCTGCCAGGGATTGAGCAGCGTGGAGAGCCGCCATTAGGTGATCAAGGCCGACGCATGCAAGCATGTTGGAGCCTTCAAAAACGAAACAAAACGAAACTGTTCACTGATCTGTCTGTAGGGTTTTCAGTGTTCTTAAACTGTTTATATTATGAAATATAAATGCATAAATTAACACAAGAAATACACAAGAAAAACATACAGTATTCGACACAACATTGTGCAAGCTATTGTCCGATACCTATTTACAACTGACGAAAGATAATGGAACGTTTGCCACCAGCGAAGATGTGGATGTGGCAACCATTTCATTTTGTTTTGTTAGTTGTAAATATACATCAGACATAAGCGATAACACAGTTATCTTATTTAACCCGCCGAGTCCCATTGACGTATGGTGTACGTCGCAATTTTTTTCCGCGGACAGACCCAACGACATACACCGTACATCACGCAATTGCAAGGCCCATTGTGTGCACATTTTTCAACATTCGCGGGTGATTTTTGTTAGGCACATGTGGGAGACCTTCCTCTACCTGCTATCAAGCGGGGATACTGCCTGGCCCCTCCTAACCCCCCCTTCCCCCCCACACTGGGCAATTCACCTGTTAGCAGTAAGCTGGCCAGTAAAGGTATGTTGCACCACGGTCTCTCTAATGACGAAATTCATGGTGAAAGTGATTCCTGAGGTGGAGGACAAAGAAACAAAGAAGTTAGAGGTAGAAACAAACAGAAGTGATGAGGTGGTAATGTCGTAAAGGAAGGTGTCATATACTGGGGTTTTGGGAAAGTGAACAATGCTTATAAACGCCTATATTATTGTGTGAAAACCATTATAGACTTTTACTACACATAAATTCGTACCAAATAAATGAAATAAATACGTAATTTAAAGTGGCTTGAATTAGTCAACCCTTCCATAGTTCGTTTTCTTAGCCAGGTACCCTGAAAAAGAAGGAAAACGTAAGGTTGAGTGACACCTGTATCAACATTTTTTTACCTCAGGATCGCGATTTCACAATGAATTTTTGATGTTTCTCACCAAAAGCGAAGGTTTCAGCCAAAAAACAAAAAGTCGAAAATCGGTCGGGATCTGGGGGCAGACTGGGTAAAAAACTACTCGGCGGGTTAATAAACATTACTGTAGCTCACCTGAGGGCAGACATAGCAGGACTTGCAGGAAGCGAGAGGGGGCAGGTGGAGGAGTGGTGTTAGTTGGAAGATGCGGGTGAGGAAAGAGAAGTGGGCAAATTGGGATTTTTGGGAGAAGTAGGCTGAACGGATGTGACTGAAGGTTCAAGGCTCAGTCTTCAGCCACATCTGTTCAGCCTGCTGAAATGTCCAGCCTATGAAATGTTCAGCTTGCTGAAATGTTCAGGCTGTGAAATGTTCAGCCAGTGAAATGTTTAGCTTGCTGAATATTTCACAGGTATGTTCGTACCTGTGAAATGTTCGTTACCTTTCGTGTTCGCATCTTTGAAATGATCACATCCTGAATGATCATAAGTTGAGGTATACCTGTATGTGTATGCAACAACATAGAGTACCTTGCTCTTGTGTTCCTGAACTTGAATCTTCTGAATTTTTTACTCCCTGGCTTCAGCTATCCTGTCATGCCCTGATTGCCTATATCTCTGCTGTTTACTTATCCCCTAATTCTACTATGATTTTTTTTTTTTTTTTTTAAAGATGGAACACATCCTATCAGTGTCTCTTTTCTTTGAAATCTAAATTCTAGGTGATTTCAGTGTTCAACATCACCTTTGGCTCTCCTCTCCTTTCCCTGATCCACCTGGTGAACAAGAATCTTTTCTATCCTTAATGAGCAGCCTGTACAGCACCCTACCCGTATCCCTGACCGCCAAGGAGAGAGTTCCAACATACCTGACCTTTTCCTTACTACTAGTAGCAGGTGGGGGCACTCATTATCCACTCACCCAATGTAGTGCTGCTCTCGGGTGCCTGTCCTTTCCACTCCTCCATCCTTCTTTTCTTCCATCCTCTTCTGTCTTTCTTTCCTTCATTCTTTCTTCATCCTTCTGCCTACGGGTGACTTTACACTCCCTCTTCTGTCTTTCTTTCCTTCATTCTTTCCTCTTCCTTCTGCCTATGGGTGACTCTACACTGAGTGACAAGCCAAATGGTTTCCTGTACACCAGGAAACCATTTATTATGCTGGGTGGTAGCCATATAACCAAATTTTGGCACCTGGTGGTTTAGTGGGTAATCACGGTGCTCCAGTCAGATTGAGCCGGTGAAGGTTTATATCCAAGGGGTGGTTGGGGTTTATTGCTCATGTAATGCCACTCCGGGATGAGTGAGGCTGGTCACTCTTATCTTAATCAGGACCGACTTGCCTAACCCCAGGCTCCTATGCTTCTTATGGGGCAACACAGGATTGGATGATGAATGAAAAATGAATAATCCTTCTGCTTATGCTGTTAATCTTTTCTCTCTGTTGGGCTCCTCCAATCACAACCTTATCACCTTAACCTGTCCTATCACTCCAGTGAGGCCTGTGGACCCTCCCAATAAGTGGTGGCTTTGGCACTTTGGAGGTGCTGATTGGGAGGCCCTCAGGTAGCACTTCTTTGGTTTTCCCTGGAATGATTATTGCTTCCATGGCCTAGAGCCATCTGACTGTGCCCGGCTCATTACGGAGGTTATTCTCTCAGGCAAGAAAGCAGGTTTCCTTTCTCTTATCCTGTGGGCTGTGACTAATGCAAAAAACTTGGTTTAATTATGCTTATTCTAATGCTATCCACAACAAGGAGAGGGCTTTCTAAAGGTATCGGAGCCAACTCACCCCTGAATCTCATCTCTCTTACATTTCTGCCTGGAAACATGCTAAGTCTGTCCTATGTTCTGCTAAAAATAATTTCATTCGTGCCAAATGCTCTAAACCCTCCAACTCATATTCTTCCTGCTCCTTCTGGCAACTTGCCAAAAACTTTCTAACAACATTGCTTCATTATCCTTCCCTCTTTTCCATTCTGATGACTCTTCACCCAGACTTTCTCCTCCAATTCCACTTTAAACAATTTCGATCTGTTTCTCCATCACTTTCCCCCTCTGATTTCCTCCTAGCTGACATTAAAACTTCTTCAAAAGATGTGTTTTCTGCATCACTGGCCTGAATACTTACAGGGCATATGGGCCTAATGGGGTCCATCCTGTTGTCCTCAAAAACTGTTTCTGTGCTTACACCCTGCCTAAATAAACTCTTTCACCTTTGTCTTTCAACTTGTACCTTCCCTTCTTCCTGCAAGTTTGCTCTCATTCAGCCTGTCCCAACAAACGGTGATCATTTCCAGCCCTCTAACTATCGCCCAACTGCTTTTACATCCTGTATTTCTGAAGTTTTTAAATCAATTCCCAACAAAATTTTTTTAAAGCACCTATCCTGTCATAACCTTCTTTCCGACTGTCAGTATTGATTCTGCCAGGACGCTCCACTGGCAATCTTCTCACCTTCCTTTCAGACTCCTGGTCATCCTCCTTTTGGGGCTTTGGTAAAAGCTTCACCACTGCACTTGACATCTTGAAGACTTTCGATCGAGTCTGGCATAAATCTTCAGTTTCCAAACTGCCCTCTTACAGTTTGTATCCTTCTACTTGTGCCTTTATCTCTAGCTTCCTTTATGGTAGTTCTCTAACTGCTGTTGTAGACAACCATGATTTTTCTCCTAGGGATATTAGTAATGGTGTTCCTCAGGGTTCTGTCCTATCACCAACTCTCCTCCTCCTTTTTATCAATGACCTAAACTGTCCATCTAACCCCATCCACTCATACGTTCATGACTCCTTCATCTTTTGATCCACTTCCTATAGGATACACCTCAGCAGTTACTTCAACATACAAAGGATAAGACTATGACACAATGTCTGACCTGGCTCAGTATCTCTGATTGGAGTATACATAATCTTGTTTTTAATGCATCAAAAACTCAGTTCTTACATCTTTCAGCCCAGCATAATCTACCACGGGAATATCCTCTAATTTTTAACAATCCCCAACTCAATCCTGCATCATTTTTGAACATACTTGGGATTTCATTCTCCTGGGATTTATCTTGAAAAGATCATATAACCTCTCTCGTAAAATCTGTTTCCAAGAGATTAGGTGTGCTAGTATGACTCCGTGCCTTGTTTACTCCTACACAGTTGTTCACTTTATAGATGGGTTTCATATGTCCCTGTGTAGAGTACAACTCTCCTGTGTGGGGAGGCTCCCCACATAGAGCTCTTCACAACAAGGTGGAGCCAGAGCCTTTCATCTCATTGACTCTAATCCTCTTATTGGCTCTCTTAAACCTCTATCTCTTCACTGCACTGTTACATCTTTATCTCTTTTCTATCACTACTTCAATGGTCACTGCTCCTCTGAACTGTCTGCTTGCATCCCTCCACCACTACAAAGGGTGCATAGCACCTGTCTTCACAACAAACTCTCATCCCTTTTCTGTCCATCTCTCTAATGCGACAGCTAACCATTACTCCCAGTCCTTCACGTATGGAAATTTTCAACTCTGGAACTATCTTCCTCTGTATTTCCTACTGTCTATGACTTCCGGTCTTTTAAACATAGTGTGTCCAGGCATCTCGAAATGAACAAATCTTGAATTTGGCTCTCAATTATCTTGTTTTGTTTTTTCTAAGAGGGAACAATTAGCAGGCTTCTAGACCTTGGTTCCTTCTTCTTTGCATAATAATAATAATAAAAAAAAAAAAAAGCTGGTGGATGATGGTTGCCACTCAAAGAGATGGAATGGGGATGCATGGATATGAGAGTACATGGAAATAAAACAAATGTGACAATATTCAGGTGGCAGTACTGTCAGAGCACTTGGTAGTATGGTCATGTGCAGTCTGCCACAAGGGTGTGGGAAGGAGCTTCATCTTGTGCAGTGTTTGTGACAAGTGGGTGCATAAGAGATATGGTGGTACAGTAATCTCTGAATTATCCATCATCATAATAAGAGATATGGTGGTACAGTAATCTCTCAATTATCTGTCATTACAATAAGAGATACGGTGGTACAGTAACCTCTCAATTATCCATCATTACAATAAGAGATATTGTGGTACAGTAATCTCTCAATTATCTGTCATCACAGTATCCACCCTATCGCAATATCCAGCGTTTTTTGCTCAGCTATATTAACCCTTTCACGCACGGTAAGTTTTAATAAGTTTCATGGTTCACGATTTTACTCCCCAGCACGCTCCGCTAGCAGCCTGCAGTACGCAAATTACATGTATTCTCGCCTCATTTTCGCCACCCAAACCTCAAAATATTGCCCTGAAACTCACATCACCTTATTCGCCGATGTTTGTTCTAGCTGATAAGCCAAAAGAAAAACCAGAAAAATACGAATAAAAGTACACTAGGCCGCCGTGAATAAACATTTTGGAATGTTGATCTCACTTCCCAACATCGTCGTTCGGGTGTTTTCCATCATACAGAAAAATGTTGTTATAAGTTTTGATGGAGAATTTCATTGGCTTTCTAATGAGGTATGTCCGGTTGTAATGCGATTTGTAGTTTTCAAGAAAATAGCCAAAAACTAAAAGCCATTTTTGCAAAAAAATTGATTTTTGTTCATGGAGGTATATTGCAGAAGTTTTCTCGCACACCTTAAGTTTTTATTACATAATCTTATGTAGAATTTCATAAACCTTCTCCTGATACCTTTTTGTTTTGATACGCCTCATAGTTTCCGGGTAAATCGCAAAAAACTACAGGGTACTCCCAGCTGCGGTGCACTTTCGTCATGCGCTCACAATAACCGCCTACGTAACCACAACTTCTCATTAGAGAAATTACATAGTTATGTCCTGTATATACGTAGAATTCACTGATCTTTATCATGGTTCTTACAGGAAATAGATACGTTCAATAATTTTGGAGTAAATGGACGACAAAGATAGAACACTCTTCCTCGCCCGCAAGCCAGATAAAAACGCTCAATTTCCCTGCCTCACGAATACTTACATATTTTCGCTCGTTACGTTTTATTATTATTATTATTTTTTACTCAAATTATACACGTGAAATATCATAAGCTCTTTGATAGTGCTCTCAGTATCTCGACGTTTCCACTAGTCTTTTTGCAAGGTACTGATACTACAGCTGAACTTTCTTCCATCTCATATGTGTATATGTAAAAAACAATACTTATTTGTGAAAAAATATAGAAATGTAGAAACAGGTCAATGTACAAATCAACAAAATATGGATAACTCACTTGCTCCAGAGGTGTTGAGCTGCTGGCAGGAACTTGAAGGAATAGAAGATGAGTTAGGTAGTGTGTGAGTTGTGTGTGTGTGCATGGGTGCGTGAGTGAGTATGAGTGTGTGTGTGTGTAATAATGGCTTCAGCCATGGGTGGGAGGGGCAAAATGGCGGATTTAAAGAGACAACACAACACATCACGACCCTGCTGTCTGGCTGCTAGTGGAGCACTGAGATTCTATCACTATGTACAGGCACATATGGGTCATTGCAGTGTTGCCAAGGTCTTACCTCGGGAGAGACACGTGGCTGCTAGAACGCTACAAAATTTGACGCAAATCGACCGAAAACTTTTTTTTTATTTTTATTTTTTGAGTTTTCACGCGATTTGAGGTCTTGTGCTTTGGCACACCACACCACATGTAACGCAAATTGCGGTCCCGTGCGCGAAAGGGTTAACCCTTTGACTGCAGCTAAGGTGGCAAAAGTGATGCCCCTGGTGCAGCAATCCATCCTGAAGTCACCCATTTTCAATTCAATACTTTTCATATTAATATATATTAACCCTTCCGCGCTTGGTGAGTTTTAATAAGTTTCGTGTTCCATGACACATTGCCTATCTCCCCTCCCCCCCCGCGCCTGCCGAGCGCTAAAAAAAAATGTATTCTTGGCTTATTTTCACCACCCAAACATATTTATTTTGCCACAAAACCTATATATTCCTATTCGTCGATGTTTGTTCTACGTGATAAAAAAAACACACACACACACACACACACACTATACAGTAATCTTCCCACCATCCGACGTAATAGAGCCAAAGGCATGGCCAAAAAGTGGTCTTGTCCGGATAGTGGCTTTGAAGCTCCAGCACTGATCATTCATGACCCTAACCTAACCTAACCTAAATCAGAAAACCACCTACCTACCTCCCTACCGGACATGCATAGCACTTATTTAAGTCCCCTTTCACATAAACAATGCACTCAAAGCATGAATTAATTGAATTTTAACCAAAAAATGATGATTTAGAGGTGAGTATGGCATAGGTGCTCACAATTTGCCAGCAAGTGTAAGTATCAGACATGGAAATCACTATGAAAATCACCCTTTCTCACACCATATGCATTAAATAATGGACACAAAGCACGAATTCATTAAATTTTAACCCAAAAATGATGAATTTGACGTAAGTAAGGCATAGGTGTTCACGAGTTGGGAGCTTAGTGTAAGTAAATATCGGCCGTGGCAATCACTATGAAACTCATCATTTCTCACATCTTATGCACTAAAATATGGGATACAAAGCATCAAATAAATAAATTGTTACCAGAAAAATTATGATTAAGACATTGGTATGGCAAAGGTGTTCACTGTTCACCAACAGCACCAGTCATTCTTGATCCTAACCCAACCTAACCTAAATCAGAAAACCACCTACCTACCAGACATGCATAGCACTTATTTAAGACACCATTCACATAAATAATGGGCACAAAGCATGAATTAATTGAATTTTAACCAAAAAATGATGATTTTGAGGTATGTAAGGCATAAAGGCATAGGTGTTCACGAGTTAGCAGCTTAGTGTAAGTAACAGACGTGGCAATCACAATGAAAATCATCATTTCTCACATCTTATGCACTAAAATATGGGATACAAAGCATCAAATAAATAAACTGTTACCAGAAAATTATGATTTAGAGGTGAGTAGGGAAAAAATGTTCACCAGTTGACTAGATAGTGAACGTATGTAAGAGACATGGTAATCACTGAGAAAATCACCTCTTGCACAGCATGTGCACTCAAATATGGGACACAAAGCATGAAGTAAATAAAATGTAACCAGAGAATGAGGATTTAGAAGTGATTATGGAAAAATATTTAGCAGTTGACAGTGCACTTACATGTCCATGATGGTTGTTAACGAATAATACCTCCACCTCTAAGGTTTTTACAGTGGTCATAATTGCTCTTGAAGCATGTCCAGTAATCCAGTGTTTAACTACACTTAATCCTTACCACTGTGAATTATGATTGTTTAAACAAGAACGAAAACACTGCAAAAAATCTGAACCATCCACTCTTCACGAGGGTTGAGAGAAAACTAAAAGGAGGGGGAGAGTGTGGGAAGGGAGCCGGTTGGCGCGCGCGGGAAATTGAAACGCGGTCGGAAAAAATCGGATTTTTTTTTTTTTTTTTTTTTTTTTTTTTAGCATTTTGAGGTTTCGGCCATCGGCCTACAATGTCTGAACAGTGAGGTAACCAGATAGTGGTCGTCAGGAAAGTAGAGAGATTACTGTACATACATTAGGGCAGTGTGAATAAACATTTGGGAACATTCACCTCACTTCCCAACATCATAGCTCGAATGTTTACTAACATATCTTTACATGTCATACCATCATTTGAAAGAGAATTTTACTGGCTTTCGAATGGGATAGTTGGCATTATGATATGAGGTATGGTTTTCGAGTAATAAGCGAAAAAGTAAACCTTTTTTCCGACAGAGAACAAAGTTTTTATTCAGGGAGCTCTAGCAGAAAACTTTTCCTGGCAGTGTTATGTTTTTATTTCATCATCTTATGCAGAATTTTATGGGCTTTCCTTTGAGCCCTGAATGGTTCTCCTATGCCTAATAGTTTTCGAGAAAAATGCAAAAAACTATGGCATACTCACACCGTTTCGTGACTATAGGGATGTTTCCAGCCTCCCTCTAACCTACTGCACTGTTTCTTTGCACACTAGGTATTGCAAACTAGATTGACATGATTCACTGACACTCTCTTTATAGATGAATACTCACATCTGGTGAAGGGTAGAGGCTTTGTAATTCTGGGGTCAGGGTTTGAAACAGTAGCAAAATCTTCGTTGGCTCAATGGCTGATAACTGCCACAAACTCTTTACAAACTCCTAAATTTCCTATTGCAAACACCAAATCTAATCACAATAGAGCCCAAAAACTCTACATAAGCACTATTGGTATAGTGAAATATGTTGTGTTGCCATGATGCGGGTAACAGAGTGGATTTAAAGGGACAGGGGACCGTGCATTCCTCCCCCACTGACAGCTAGTTTGGTACTAAACAACTTGTATGCACTGACGCTGGTATTGAGACCCACTGTTGCCAACTCATTACTTTTGACGAGAGCCAGGCAAGCTATGACGCCTTAAAAAATTATGCAAATCGACCGATTTTTTTTCTTCTCTTTTGGGGGGGGAAGGGGGGGTTAGCTTTTATGACGCTTTAGTTGTCATCGGCATTTACAAGGAAAGACCTAAATGACGCCTAAAGCGTCATTGAGTAGGAAAGGGTTAAAAAAAAAATAGTAATACATGCACAAGAAAACTAAACCATTCAACAGTACTTCCCTATTAGCACTTTAGTGAATGTCTAGATGCTCCTATGCTGCCATAGAGAAAAGTGGAGGCAATGTCTTTTTTGGTGTTAAATTTAGTGTGTCGCTGTAGCAAACTAGCCTCATATGTGTGAGCGATGCAGTCAGCAGGAAGATAAAAAATGAACTGGCAACCCCAAGCATGGGCAGATGAATACACAAAGTACTTGCGGCAGAATACTGGGTGCGGCTTTCGAAACAGAAATGTGGATTTTAAAAGGAACGTCGCAGTCTGTCGATAGGCCCTTTTAAAAGAAACGTTGCAGTTAAGGGGTTAAAATAATATTCAGCTACATTAGGCAATATCCGGCTTAGAAACGGAAGCATTCGGTGGTACTATCCATTTTTTTGGTGATAATGTGTACCATATGGCTCAGGCATGGGAACCAATTGGCGCACGGGCAGACCATGCAACACAGAAACACACACCATCCAATCACAATGCACTGTGGGAGGAGCCCACTCGACGTGCCAAGACAGATGTCGCCCATTCATTCACTCCACTGGACACCATGTGATGACTTATCTATGTCTTCTGCATGTGTGACCCATGCAGTGGCTACTCACCAGTGCTGTGACTTAGCCTGCGGTACCCCATGCCTTGCTCGTTGCTGTGGTGCTGTGACTTTCCTTGTGGCCTCTCAGTGCTCCATGCCCTAGTACTCTGACTACTGTACCCTATTCTGCTTGATGGCTGAGTTTGTGGCTTTTGTGGCAGTGCCAACACTACGTGAATATCTATCTATCTATCTATATACCTAGGCTGCTTCCCCCAAGAAAAAGGGAGGTAGCCGAGACAGGTCAACACACTACCAATTTACTCATCATCTTAGCCCTAAAGGGAGAAGAAACAGATCCTCACCGCATCACACCGCACGAGGGTCAACTATGCAGCGCAGTCAGTGACATCCGCAGCAGGGCCCGACAGCAAAGCTGGTTTACCCCTGCCACATCATAATGGATCCAGCCCCTTACAAACACCTGACCTGATCAGCTGATCAGACAAAATGCAGTGCGCACTGCGCAGTGCAGGAGAATATCCCCTCAGGGCTGCATCATCATTTATTCATTCACAATTTCTCTCCATTCATTTCTATCACGCACAGCCACTCTTCCTTGCTCCACAGACAACCCTCTCACATCCAACGCTCTCTTCACACTGTCCATCCATCCTATTCGTGGTCTTCCTCTCAGCCTTAAACTCTCACATCAGATCTAGTTATCTTTTTCACCAATCACTCATAATCCAATCTCTCCATATGCCCAAACCATCGCAACACCCTCTGTTCAACTCGATCAGCCATCTCCCGAACAATTCCAGTTCTCCTTCGCACTTCATCATTTCTCACTCGATCCATACGCGTCACTCCACACATACTCCTCAGACACCTCATCTCCATTATATTATGTACAGTAGTGTTTTACTATATGTACTGCACTGTATCAATACTGTATTGCATTTTATGCTTGATCTTAATCTCTTACTCATGGGTATTACAGGTACTGTATAGTCAGAAAATTTTTTGGGAAATGAGGTCAAGACAGATAGCTTAAGACAGTGACACATTATCTGGCTCAGCATCGGATGGATGGCAGATTGGGAGTACTGTACTGACACAATAACCAGCATTTCTGCAATATCCAGCAGGGGGTTTGGATGAATTACACGAGATAACTGAGAGATTACAGTACAGTATTAGAGGCAGGCTGCGAAACGAAACGAGGCAGATTTTGTGTGCATGGAGTGTGAAGGGGAAAGCACGCAAAGACATAGAGATGTGATAGGACTGACCTCGCTGAAGAGTCTCTTGACAGTGTGGAGGAGTTTTAATACCTGAGGGACATGATAATTATGTGCTAGGGGAGGGGCTAGAGCGTGCTCTGTGGCTACGGTATGGAATGGTTGGAAGAAGTTCACAGAACTTTTGCCTCTTTAACACTGAAAGAGGGTCTCCCACCATGCTATGGGGCACTTCTATGCAGCATGTGTAAGGAGTGTAATGTTATATGGTAATGTGACCTGGGCAGCGGAGAAGGAGGATATTCATATCCTCACTTGCACAGGGATGATAATGATTTGATATGTGTCGTGCAACCTTGATTGACATAGTTGGGGGGAGGGGGGGTTAGGATTACAAATGAAGAGCTGGAAGGATGGATGGGACTTGAATGTATTAGTGTTAAGATGAGAAGGGGTAGACTAAGATGGTTTGGACATGTGGAGAGGACGAAGGATGACAACTGAGTGTGGAGGATGAGGCATGTGAAAGCTGAGGGTAGGGTTGCAGGAAGCAGACCGAGAAAGACCTTCAAGGTCACAGAGTGTGACCTCAGGGATAAGGAACTGAACATAGAGTTGTTGGATAGGGAGCAGTGTGAAAGCTGCCATCAAGTGACCAACATCAATGCATGCAAGTGTATTAAAGCCTTTATAAAAGAAGGTAAAGAATGAAAGTAATACATCATTCTCGATCCTTCTTGCCCATTTCTTAATAGCAGTAAGACCTCACTATAACGGACTAATTGGGGCTCAGGCCAGTCCGAAATATGCGATTTTCCGATAAAAGCGACATCCGGACTTACCCCTGCTAATCCGGACTTCTTCCGATATACAGTGCTTCCTCCAATTTTGCGAGAATATGGTCGACAAAAAACCTCGCAAAATCGAAATTCGCAAAGTTTAAACAATTAAATATATGCAATAAAGGTAAATTGGTCGACATCACCCCAAGGTAAGCACTTTTTCCCACTCTTACTCTCGACTCTACCTCTTAATTTTGTGATGATAAATGAAACAAACATGGACTGATGTATTGTACAGTAATATTATTATGAAAACATCATAGGTAACAAACATAAAAAAGAAAAAAATGCATATTTACACTGATGTGAAGACTGGCGTGGTGTACGGGACTGGTGGCGGGGCAAGGCGGGTGCGACTACTGTGGTATAAACAAACATGGGGGGCGGCAGAACACCGAACTAGGAGGCACAGTCAGGGTGACCAGATTTAGCATAATTTTGCTAATTTTAGCATATTTTTCCAGAAAATTGTGTGTTTAGCACAAAATTTAGCATGTTATCAAATCTAGCATATTTTTAGCATAATCTAATAAGCTTAGGACAATTTTTAGCATGATTAGAATAACTGACCACTCGTGGCTAGCAGTAGTTTCTGGATTGAAGACCAGGATACATGTTTAATATAATATGATTAATGGTAACTGTGAAAGTCCATACTTTTAACAAACCTAGAGCAGGAAATCACGGGCTTTGGAGGAGGGTAGACGTGTACTGTACAGATCCACAGGCGCTGGGACCCAGGGTGCCGCCGTGGCTGACTAAAGTCAGTTATTCAGCTGGGTCTGTGGATGCCGTCTGTTCAGGCTGCGGCAGGTTCAGTGCCCATCATTTCTCTACTGCTTAGTACCTCCTGTAGGTTGCAGTGCTTAAGTGTGAAGTGTGGTAGGAAGAGTTTCAGCTTATGTTTCACAAACATTTGTCAAATAAACTTTTAGAACCTGAGTAATTATTTATTTTAATGTTCTTCTTTCATAATTATAAAAGTGCATACTGTATACAGTTAAAAACGTAGAAATAATACTATATTAATCATAAAATATAACAGAAACCGAACGTATTAAGAGCAACAAAAGATTTAGCATTATTTTTGCCAATCTAGCATAATTTCAGCTGCTGTCTAGCGTATTCCAGCTAGAGAAATCTGGTCACCCTGCCCGCCACTCGACCTCGCAAAGTGTGTGATCGCTCGCAAAGTTCATAAATGTTAAAAAATAAATGACTTGGAACTACCTCGCAAAATTGGTGATTCGCAAAGTTAAAGTTCGCAAAGTTGAAGGATGTACTGTATCAGACATTAGTCCGGATTGCATCAGTGGTTTTCACCACCACTGAAGCATTGTACTGTGTTATACCTTCACTACATTAATCAACTGGTATAATAATACTGTACTGTGCACTGAAAAACATGTCTTTTACTTGTCTTATTGTGGTGAACATAGCTGAAGTTGTCAGGCAGTCCGGACTGCTTTCCGGCTTTATCGGACTTTTTCTGATATATAGGAGTTTAGTCCGGTAGCTCCTCGAGTCCGATAAAAGCGAATTCCGGTCTACTGAAATCCGTTATATCGAGGTTTTACTGTATTAGAATTAGTGGTAGGTGGTGGCGACCATCATCCACTCACTTGATGTAGTGCTGCCTACTTCTTCCTTAGCCTTTATCATTCTTTGTCTGTGCCTGCCCTCCTTTCTTCCTATTTCTCCTATATTTCCTGTCACTTCTTACTGCTTTTCTTTCCTTTACAGGTGGCATTACATTGAGTGACAAGCCAAATGGTTTCCTGGAAGCCAAGAAACCATTTACAATGCTGGGTGGTAACCATATAACCAAACCATACGTGCTCCCTACGTGTCAACAAGTGGGTTGGTGGAGGGTTAGTGCCCCTCCCCGTAAAAAAAAAATAACTCAAAGTCAAATGGCCACCCCTTACGGGATTATGGTGTCTGGCAATAGATAGATAGATAGATAGCAATATATACTAAATGTAACAATTGAGGTAGCTGCTGTTGCTCAACCCTGGTCCACCTGGCCATGCAGACCTAATGACTGCAGGTAAGCAACTGCCCATATGCAGGTGTCTCATAGGTTCCCTATGCCGCTGATGTGTCAATGTCTTACTGTGGCATGTACTGTGCGTTGTTCGATATTATGTGTTATGCTGCATGTGCCTATTCTACAAGGGGGGAACATGTCATCTCTGATTCCATCCAACCCATATCTAAGCTGATAATAAATGAGGCAGGACGGGTGATGTCCTGATCTGAATCTAACTATGCAAACTCAGTTAGGATAGCTCTGATGAGTGGATGTCGGCAGGGGGGGCTTATAGCGGTGTTTTGATGAAGTGTTGTCTTGCCCTGCACATGACATGAGTTTGCAGGTGCTGCACCACTGCTAATGCTGGAATGTCTGGAGATGGGACATTGCTGAAGCAGGTCTGACAGTGTGATTGTGTGGTGACTTTTCATAGCTCTGTTATATCATGATAGGGGTGTTGTGTATTAGCACAGGCTGCTGCATAGAACTGTGTGCCTCTCATTTCAAGATTTTCTTGAAGATGGAGGACATTAGTCTCAAAGTGTAATTAAGCTGTGGGAGTGGCTTTGGTGTAACCAGTGATGACATGTAGACAATTTTGTATGATCTGCAAGGTGTTGTAGTGGGTGTTAGACTGGATGGAAACCAATGCCAGGGAGAAAGACAGGAAACCAATGCCAGGGAGAAAGACAGGAAACCAATGCCAGGGAGAAAGACAGGAAACCAATGCCAGGAAAGAAGCCAGGAAACCAATGCCAGGGAGAAAGACAATGTCACTGATCTAATTTTTGTAGAGAAGGAAGAGTGACCCCCCCCCAAGCAAAGTTGGTCCCCTGTAAGTGCCCTAGGTGCCTCGTGTGTTGGAGGATGTAATGTCTCTTGATGTCCTATATAGGGTTCTTCAAGACAAGCCCACTGTCATATGTTACTCCAAGTGGAGGAAGTGCATGGCACAGGTACAATGTTTGGTGTAATGTTGGGGTCATGCCTGAGATCTTGCTTGCTGCTGGTGATGAGTGTGGTGATGGACTTGGCTGGAGCAATCATCAGCATGTTGTCCTCGTCTCATGCCTCATCTTGCTGTAGCATGCAGACTGTACAGACTGTCTGTGATGTGATGTGTCAATGCTTTGGTAATGCCATCTGCATATAATACAATGTTTCTGGGCAACTGGAGTATGGGAATATCATGCATGTATTGTATAGACTGAAAACAGCAGGTGAAAGAACGAAGCCCTGTGGAACTCCATCAGAAAAGTTGTGTTCGTGCTGACTTGACCTACAGTTTATCAAATGCTTGTCTACCTGATAAATAGTTAGCAAGCCAAAATTTGTGTTGCTCTCCACGTCTGTGTTGTATATTCTGGTGATTTAGTTGATGCTGCGGGACAGCATCAAAGTTTATTTTCGGAACAAGTGTACACCATGCAGGTATCATGGAGTTGATGCCATCAGCTGCATGTTATATGAGGTTGGTCAGTAATGTGTTTGTGGAGTACATTGCTCTAAAACGATGTTGTGTGGCAACATGGGGAATATGAGGTATGTCTCTGTTATGCATTAGGTATTCAATTACCTTGAACGGCATGCTAAGTAGCGTCATGGGTCCGTACGAAGAAGGGTATGTTGGGTCCTATTTTGGCATTACCCCTAAGGTGCTATGGACGACGATCGATGTTGGCGCTGTTTGGTGCGCAAAGTGCTATGAACATCAATCGTGGAAGCTCTGTAAAAAACTGGTGGTCAAACTCCCTGCCACAAGGCTGCTCGGGATGCAATGTATGGAGCCTAAACTCGAGTATAAAGTCCCATTTGGCAACTTTGGCTCAGCCATTACCCCTCACAGTGACCCCCCCCCCTTTCTCCTCCGCCTCTAAATACTCCACTGCGTCTCCTTCCTTGTGTCACCTGCACTGCTCATCCCCTCCCTGCCTTTTCTCTTTACCCCCCTCTCTCTCTCTCGCTCTCTTCATTTTTATTTATTTATTTCTGATGCACAATTTTTCTACCAAATAAATATGTTTTATGCCTTTATCATGGTTCCTTGTGTCACGTGAGCTGCTCAACCCCTACCTGTCCTTTATCTCTATTCTCTCTCTCTCTCTCTCTCTCCAAGGGAGGAGGGAGGGAATGGAGAACGAGAGAGAGAGAGAAGGGGATCCGATGGTATGCTCGTCATTCGAAGGGACGTTGCTTGTGCCATTCATGTATTTATTCTCCCTCTCTCCCCCTTTACTTATACTTATTTATTTGCACATTCCTTCAACCAAATAAATGTGTTTCATTCATTCATCATCCAATCCTACGCTGCCCCATGAGGAGTGTAGAAGCCCGGGGCTAAGCAAGTTGGTCCTGACATTTAAGATAAGAGTGGCCAGCCTTGCTCATCCCTGACTGGCATTACGTGGGCAATAAACCCCAACCGCCCCTTGCGTATAAACCTTCACTGGCTTAATCCGACTGGAGTGCCATAATTACCTACTAAACCACCAGGTGCCAAAATTTGGTTATATGGTTGGGACCCAGCATGGTAAATGGTTTCCTGGTGAACAGGAAACCATTCAGCTTGTCACTCAGTGTATAGTATGCACAGGCAGAAGGAAGCCTTTATCATATTGCATTCAATACTTTCTGTAAGAAGTTTGCAAAAATTACGCTTTTAATAAATTTCTCTGGTTATTCTCCATTCTCTCCCATAAGCAAGCGGTCGTGCAGTAAGTATTTGACATATGAGAATGAAATAAACATTTGCTGGTGTGTAAAATCAGGCTCTCCAAGTGTCAAAGATCAAAATTAGCCTTGGTGAAATTTATTGTGGCAGGGGGGCAAGACAAGGTGAGGGAATTATTAAATTTATTTATTGCTTCTCTCACTCTCTCTCTCTCTCTCTCTCCGAGAGAGGAGGGAGGGAATGAAGAATGAGAGAGAGAAGAGGGGCCAATGAATATGCCTTATCTCGTCATTCAAAGGGGCGTTGCTTGTTCCATTCCTGTATTTATTCCCCCTCTCTCTTTCTTTTCAACTACAAACCTTTTTATTTTTATTCATTTATACAGTAGGCGCGGAAAGTGTTGACGCCATCTTAAAAAAAGAAAACATTCTTGTGGTTAGCAAGGAGAAACAAATAAATTAACACTCACCACTGAATTTAGTATTTACTGGTATTCCCCTTCACCTTTATTATCTTCTTAAGGCGCCTAGGGAGACTGATGGCGTAGTTTTGCAAAACAGACGGACTAAAACTGCTCCATAGCTGCAGCCTCAAGTTTAGGCAAAGATGATGTGTCCATACTATGCAGCTGCCGCTTCATGTGCGCCCATAAATTCTCAATGGGATTGATATCTGGGCTGTTTCCAGGCCAATCTCGAATAAAGGGAACCTCACAGTCTGTTAGCCACTGTTTCACTGACTGTGCAACATGTGCAGGGGCAGAATCTTGCATAAATACTCTTGCCTTGGTTTTATCAAAAGAGTCACTTAAAACATCACATAAGAGCTCCAAATAATTGTTCTGGTTCACTTTTTCATTTGCAGGTAGAATTACCAACCTACAAACTCCATAATATGTAAAGCAGCCCCAAGCCATGAGTGAGGCTGGGTATTTAACAAACTTGGAAGTGTACTTAGGATCCAGGGGGTCACTGCCTGGTTTGCGGTACAATCGTGATGAAGGGGTACCAGTGACAGTAAATGTTGACTCATCACTCCAAAGCACAGTTTTCCATTGCTCCTCACTCCAGGCAAGATATTTCTTACAAAAATTTACTCTCTTTTTCTTCTGAAGTGCAGTTAGCAGTGGTTTTTTACGAGCACAAAAACTCCTGTAGCCCAGATCGTCATGCAACAGCTGCTGCACACTTCTGACAGACACATCTGCCAGCAACTGTGGGTTCTTTTCTTTTAAATCCCATGCTGTTAGCCTTGGATCCTTGCTAACTTGCCTTGAGATCAGCTGACGGGTCCTGAAGGTTGTCTTACGAGGTCTCCCAGGCTTGGGAAGTGGAGTGGGAGGAATGGCCTCCCCACTGTCCTTGAACCGCTTCACCAGTCTCTGCACTGTCCTCAGTCTAACACCATCTGATTTGCAATAAATGGGAGTTTGTGGCCATCTTTGTATAAAGTAATCACTTCCACACGTTTGTCCTTGCTTGTGGTTACTTTAGGCATGATGAGAATGTGGTAGGTAACCAAATAACTGTGTTATTTGAGTCAAAACATGCCCTCGTGGTGCATCACACACAGAGACAATCCTCCTCCTGTGGCTGCCCAAACATTACTGAGCCTGCTCCTGTGGTGCCAAACCTATCAAGCAGGGTTGCCAGCTCCCGTTGAAAAAGCGTCAGCTCATTTCGCATCACAGGGGAGGGTAGTATTGACCCTACTTCACTTAACGCGAAGAAGAATGACGTCGGCAAAAAAACGTCAATACTTTCCGCGCCTACTGTATGTGTTTTTGCTTATAAGATGCTATACATATATTTTCTTGATGCAGATTGATTTTCCATTTTTGTTTATTTTTTCACTTTTCTTTAATTATTTCTTATGTGCATTCCTACTACCAAAAAAATATACTGGAAAGAAAAGGGAATTGTATTTTGTTTTTGTTGATTTGGAAAAGGCCTTTGACAGAGTCCCTAGAGAGGTGGTGAAGTGGGCAATGAGAAAGCTAAGGTTGGAAGAGTGGCTGGTTAGGGTGGTTAAGGCTGTGAACGTGGGTGCTCGCACCCAGGTAAGAGTGAATGGAGTTTTGAGTGATGAGTTTTCCGTGAATGTTGGTGTGCATCAGGGGTCAGTTTTGAGTCCCTTGTTGTATATCATAATACTCGAAGCCCTCTCACGTGACTTCAGAGATGGACTCCTGTGGCAGATGTTGTATGCTGATGATTTGGTGTTGATTGCAGACAATGAAAAGGAGGCGGAGGAAAGATTTAAGAAGTGGAGAGATGTTATGGGGCACAAGGGCTTAAGGGTAAATGCAAATAAAACAAAAGTGATGACATCTAGGGGTGCTGGTGGTACAATCAAAGGAGAGGGAGAGTGGCCATGTGCAGTTTGTCACAAAGGTGTGGGAAGTAATTCCATCTTGTGCAGTGTTTGTGATAAATGGGTGCACAAGAGATGTAGTGGTATTAGAGGTAGACTGCGAGATAATGATGATTTTATGTGAGCGGTATGTCGGGGAGAGCAGGTGGAGATTGTTAGGCGTGGAAGGATTGAACTTGCTGGCGAGTCTCTTGAGTGTGTGGAAGAGTTTTTTTATTTGGGAGACATGTTATGTGCTGGAGGTGGGGCTGGAGTTAGCTCGGTTGCTAGGGTGATAAGTGGTTGGAAGAAGTTCAGGGAGCTGTTGCCTCTCCTGACATTGAGAGGACTCTCCTTATGTGCTAAGCAGTCTTTGTATACAGCATGTGTTAGGATAGTGATGCTGTATGGTAGTGAGACCTGGGCAGTAGAGGAAGAGGATATTCGCAAATTTAAAAATACATAAATGACAATGATTAGGTGGATGTGCAGTGCGTCCCTGCGTGCAAGGCCTGGGGGGGCTGGGTTTACAATGGAAGAGTTGAGAGGTAGGATGGGACTGGAGTGTATTGGTGTTGTGATGAGGAGAAGTAGGCTGCGGTGGTTTGGACATGTGGAGAGGATGGGGGATGATAATTGAGTGCAGAGGGTAAGAAGTGTTAATATTGGGGGAGGGGCTGGAAGGGGTAGACCGAGAAAGACATGGGAAGAGGTCATTAAGTGTGACCTAAAGGTTAAGGGACTGAACAGGGAGGCTGCCAAAGATCAAGCAGCATGGAGAGCTGCCATTAGGTGACCAAGGCCGACGCATGCAAGCATGTTGGAGCCTTCAAAAACTAAACGAAATGAAACGACTGCATTCAGCACTTTCTGTGACATGTTTGCGAAAATTATGTTTTGGGAAAATTTCTCCGGTTGTTCCCCATTTTTTCCCATACGAGAGCACTAACTATTTCAGCGTAGATGAGTCACTGTGCGGTTACTATATGACATATGGAAATGAAATATACATTTTCTTGTGTGTAAAATCAACCTCGTCAAATAACTAAGTAAAAAATTTAGCTTCATGAAAGTTGAAAAATCAACCCCTGCATTCTGGGGGACAGACAGGGTGGAGGAGGTGTGTACCTTAGGGGTTAAGTATAGTGGTGATTGCTGAGGACAGGTGGAATTGGTAACACTGCCCGATGCTCTCGGGCTGTGATTGGTCAATTTCCGTCGTGTTTGAACGTGCACGAAATTGACTTTGTATTCCAACCAATACTCATATATTTGTAAGATACCGGATTATACAAAAACAAATTAAAGCAATGATATCTTTAATGATAAACATGTGCCTTTTTAATTATTAGAGATAAATCTGAATGACAATGAAAACAAAAGTAAAGTCGCAACTGGACACATACAGACACAGTTAGTGACTGTTGTGGAAACTCAGACATTTATAGCAAGGTGATTCCGAGGTCCTGTGAAGGCTGGAATGATTTTTCCCACCACTACTATAGTGTCACGGTACACTGTACAGTTTACGCCTTGCCCTTCATTATCTCCTCTACTAATATACAACCTTACCCTACAAACACTTAGCTTATCTTCTAATACAGTGGAACCCCGGAATTCGTACGCCTATCTACTCATAAAACTCAGTTTTTGTACAGCTTTTTCATCCAAAAATCGCTCCAGTTTTCGTACGGCGACCCACTATTCACAATAAGAGATGTGGTATCATAGGTGCTATGTGAACGCCTGTCCTGCTTTGTCTTCTGCCAGCTAAGCATCAGTCATACAGGCTCCATTAAACTTTATGATAAATTAAGTATCTTCGTTAGAAAATTGTACATAATTATGGGCCCTAAGAAGATTAGTGAGTCAGCTGGAGCCAGAAGAAAAGCAGCGAGTACAACAACTGAGCTGAAAAAAGAACTCATTGCAAAGTCTGAAAGTGGAACCCATGTCTCCGACCTTGCCATTCATTATGGTGTGGCGAAATCTACCGTTTCATCCATACTAAAGAACGGATTAATGCAAAATACATTGTTTCTTATGGAAAAAAATGATTCAATTTTCAAACAATTCGTAACTCGTACAGCCTCCAGGAACGAACTGTGTACGAATTTCAGGGTTCTACTGTAATTATGATTTAAGTAAGCCAGGCATGAAAGTTGCGAGTATTTTACTCGCCATGGCGAGTAAATAAATTACATGGCGAGTTAAAATTATTTCTCACTCGCCAGTGGCGAGTTGAAGTTTCATATATAAAATTTTAATAAAATTTGTTTCTTTAACCACTGCTTCATATTAAGAAACATCAGGATAAAAATATATATAAAAAATTATTAATAATCTGGCAACTCTATTAAAAACAGCTTGGCATCATAACGGTCGCTAGATGCTGTCTCTCACTCACTGATGACATGATCGATGTTGCTGTAGTCAGCTGACGAGAAGGAGTAGCGTCGCTTGCTTCCAACATGAACCGTATGAAACCCTCACCATCAATGTCAATCTTGTCGCCTCCCCCAAAAAAGCATCACAGAGAACATTTCTTCCAAAATGGAAGAAAGAACTTACGTGGCATATGCATGATGAAAACGAAAAGAATATGAAATGTTCCATTTGCATGAAAAATCCAACTGCAGCCGGCAAAATGGATTTCGTAACTGGATCCCAGAATTTTAAAAAACAAAACATAGTTTACCATGGCAAAAGCAAGAAGCACACTGAACTGCGTGATGCTGAATTAAATCGCCAAGGTCAAGGAAACACAGACAAGACATTCCAACGTCAGCAAAAGAAGGAAGAAGATAAGGATTCTGAAGATTTGAAGATGAAAATTACCACTGCATAAATGCTGGCAAAGGAAGAACTTCCATTCACTAAATTTTTACCCATTATTGAACTAAGAAAAAAAAAAAATAATGGTGTGCCCATCAAAATCACTTATGCCAACCATGTGAAAGCTGCAGAACTGCACACGATTGCGCAGACAATGAAAGATGAGGACTGTTATTTTAAGCAATGAATAAATATGGAATTTGTATACAGTATAAAAATTCCATATTTATGTTTATATATAAGCATATCTATTATTTATTTTCATCATGGGCTACAATAAATAACTTGAAAGGTGACAAATTATTTGTTAATTTTCCTCTGGCTAGTAAAAATTTTTCTTGGCTTGTAAAATTTTTTAAATACTCGCCAGTGGCTGGTAAGATAAACTGTAGACTTTCAGGCCTGTAAACACACACACACACACACCTCACTGAGGCCAATACATGCTATTCTCACTATACTGAACATACACATTTTCATTACCTTCATAGGTAACAGTAGCTTTAAAATTCTGCATTTATGTTTGTATTCATCGTCAGATTCAGTAAAATTATTTCTTACATAAGTTTGGTGCCTGATTTTCCTGAACATTTTCGTAAGCATCATAAGAGACAGATAGACAGACACTCTATCCCTGGCCACCATGCACCCTCTCCTCGAGCATATCTTTGTCTCCTTGACCGAGAGGAGCCAGGAAAGTAATGGATTACATCAGTGTACGATGAACTGAATTTTTGTTAACCAGTCATGTCCTGACCGATTTCCAACCTACGATACCCCAAAATCCCAAGCATTTTTGGAATCTAAAGGTGAATGTGGGGAAGAGTAAAGTGATGGTCTTCGAGAGAAGTGAAGCCAGTGAGTGTACAGTGAGATTGGATGGGAAGGATATGGAGAATGTGAGTGAATTTAAGTACTTGGGCAGTGTGATGAGTAAGGATGGTAGTCTGGAGGGTGAAGTGCTCGAAAGGGTACAGCAGGGAAGGAAGGTTGCTGGTTCGTTGAAAGAAGTGATAAGAAACAGGGAGGTGAGCATGGAAGTGAAAAAGTTGTTGCATGACAGTACTGTGATACCAACTCTGACATATGGAAGTGAAGCTTGGACCCTGTTGGAAGGACAGAAGTCAAGAGTGAGAGCAGTGCAAATGAGTTATTTGAGAGGAGCATGTGGAGTCACATGGAGAGACAGACTAACAAATGAGGAAGTGAAGGAGCGTTGTGGTGTGGTTGAGGACGTGATGGGAAGCGTTAGGAGAAACACGTTAAGGTGGTTTGGGCATGTGGAGAGGATGGAGAGTGAAAGATTGACGAGGAGAGTGTATGTAAGTGAGGTGGAGGGGGCAAGAGGGAGGGGAAGGCGGAGGATGAGATGGAGGGATGGAGTGGAGAGGTATATGAGAGAGGGGTGTGTGAGTTGGGAGCGTGGTAGCGAAATGGCAGGGGACAGAGTGACATGGAGGCGATTTGTTTGTGGCCACCCCGTTCGGGATTGAGGCGTCTGGCAATAGATAGATAGATAGATAGATTTTTGGGATTTTTTTTATTGGCTCAAACCTTCGCTTTTGGTGAGAAACATCGAAAATTCATAGAGAAATCGCGATCCTGTGCTTAAAAATGTTGATACAGGTGTCATGCAACTTTACGTTTTCCTTCTTTTTCAGGGTACCTGGCTAAAGAAAACGAACTATGGAAGGGTTAACTAATTCAAGCTCCTTTCAAGTATGTATTTATTTATATATTTGGTACGAATTTATGTGCAGTAACAGACTATGTTGGTTTTCACACATTTATATAGGCAATAGAAGCATTGTTCAGTCACCAAACACATCCACATATGGCACCTTCCTTTATGACATTACCACCTCATCACTTCAGTTTGTTTTTTGCTCTAGCTTCTTTATTTATTTGTCTTCCACCTCAGGAATCACTTTCACTGTGAATTTTGTCATTGGAGAGACCATGGGGCAACATACCTTTACTGGCCAGCTTACTTCTAACAAGTGAATTGCCAAGTGTGGGGGGGAGAGGGGGCGATGGGGGGTTAGGTGGGGCCAGGCAGTATCCCCACTTGAAAGCAGGTAGAGGAAGGTCTCCCACATATGCCTACCAAAGATCACCCATGAAACTTGAAAATTGTGCAAATTATGACCCTTGCAACTGCGCGACATATCCATACGTTGATGGGTGTAGCTGTGACAAAACATCGCGACGTACCCAAATGTCGATGGGATTCCTTGGGTTAGTGGTGGAAAAAAGGAACGTAAGATAAGAGCAAACCCCATGAGAAAATTATAGTTGAACTATGCTGGTATAACTGTGTGCAGTGTGAACGAAATCAGACATAATAAAATGACAATTTAAATAAATAAATCAGTCGATAACTGTGGTCCGTATGCGTCCAGTTGCGACTTTTTTGTTTTGTTATCATTGTTGTTCAGGTTTATCTCTAATAATTCAAAATGCACATATTTATCATTAACGATATAAATGCTTTAATTTGTATCTGTATAATCCAGTATCTTACAAGTAAATGAGTTTTGGTTGGAACACAAAGTCAATTTGGTGCACGTTCAAACACGATGGGAAGAGATCATCGGGCAGTGTTACCAATTCCACCTGTCCTCAGCTGGCAAAATCAGTGTGTCAGACTCGCTGAAACCAACTATATTCTGTCATTTAGTGATGCTGTTAAGTGTTTGGAAAAGCCAAGAGAGGTCTGTTGAGTGGCTAAGTACTGTTACAAAGGCTTTCCAGTTTCCTGTTTTCTTTGTGTTAATTTTGCTGTTTAACTGTGGAGGTTTGTGATGAAGTTGTGTGTGTGTCTGAAAGAAGTTAAGTTTGTGTGAGTGACATTGTTTAACGAGGCAAGAAATCTCCAACATAACGAGTCAGCTACAGTATCTTCTGTTGCTTTGTAGAATTGATGTTTGTGCATGTCAATGTTGGTGATGGATGCACTTGGTTATTGTCCTGAAATGGATTTCTGTTTATTCAGTGAATTTTGTTCAGTTCTTTTCTCATTGTCGGTGTTATGTGGTGTGTGGTTGCTCTGGTTTGGAAAGCGTTCTTGTGGTGATAATGATACAGATGTTATCTGAAGGGAGTCTGGGTTGCATTTGCCACAAGGTGGAGTGTGAAAGAGTGGGACAACACACTGTAATATCTGCAGAGAAGGGGGAGCAGTGTGGTTGGTGTAGAATGTACGTTCATTGTAAGGTGTCACTGAGACTGTATATGCTATTGAACTGTGATGCAATGCTGAGGCCTTGGCAGTTGTTGTGACTGTGTTCATAACAGGCAACGTTTTCAGTGCTGAAGTCCCTCGCCATGAGGTCTGTCCAAAAAGAAACCAGACATTTTTACCAACTAGCTGGCATCGTGTGATCCCAATGGGAAAGCTGTGTAGCGTTGAATTTGAGCTTTAGTCTAACACTAGTTACATTACGCCACGTCACTTAGTCATCAAGGTATATTCACTTGAGTGAATGTGTTTTGTGCACTTGGTGAACTGTTGCAAAGTGAACAAAGAAGGATCTTGAAGAGCAATGTGTTTGTGTGAAATTCTGTTTCAAATTGGGAAAAACTTTCATGGAGACAATTAAAATGTTGTAACAGGGTTTTAGGGAGGTTTCTTTGCACCGTATTCAACACTGCAAATAGTTCTAGCGGTTCAAATTGGGAAAAACATCCACCAAAGATTACCTCAAATACGGACAGCCCTCCACGTCAACAAACGACAATTATGCTGAGAAAGTGCATGCTGTGATCCATGCAAATCATCACCTGACTGTCAGTGATGTTTCTGAAGAAGTAGGCATCTGTAAAACTTCGCGCCACATGATTTCAACCAAAAAACTGAAAATGCATCATGTTGCTGGGAAATTTGCATCGTGTCTGCTGACAGATGAACAAAAAGAGAACCGTGTCACAGTCAGCCAGGAGCTGTTTGACTGTTCAAATGGTAATGAAAACTTTTTGAAAATTGTAATAACAGGTGATGAAACATGGATGTATAGCTACAACATCAAAAAAGGCAGTTGTCATAGTAGGCTGGAAAACAGTCACCGCAACCAAAAATAGTACGTCATAGTTGCTCATATGTGGAAGTGATGTTGGTTGTCTTTTTTTTATGGGAAGGGCATCCTTCATCATGAGTTTATTCCTTGTGGTGAGACAGTCAATAAACCTTGTGGTGAGACAGTCAATAAAGAGTTTTACTTGAAGTCCTGAAGCATTTGAGAGAGGAAATGCGAAGGAGAGGCCTGGGGCAAGGACAAACAAAACTTGGATGCTGCACCACAACAATGCTCCTACTCATGCATCGTGTCTTATCCGGGACCTTTTGGCAAAGCACAAAATAAATATCATCATCCAACCACCTTACTCTCCAGATTTGGACCCTGCAGACATTTCTTCCAAAGTTGAAATCCACCCTGAAAGGTGGCCAATTTCTGACAATTGAAGGGACAGAGGAAAATTCACAAAGTGCACTAAACAAATATTCATTCAAGCATATGTACCTTGATGACTAAGTGACGTGGGGTAATGCGGCAAGTGTTAGACTGAAGTTCAAAGTCGCTGCTACACAGTGCTCCTGTCATGATCTGGCTATACCAGCTAGATGGTGTGCTATTTAAAAAGTTCAGTTTCTTTCTGGACAGACCTTGTATTATATAATATTAGCTGTTTGCTAGGTGGAAAAATTGAGGGTTGTTGTGCACTGGAACAGCATGGGAGGTGTCAGGGGTAATGTCACTGTTACTTAACTCCAGTCTGTCCAGCCAAGCAGACCCATCAACCACAAGTAACCAACTGGTTCTGTGGGAATGCCCTGCTAGTATGGGACATTACATACATCATGTAATGATCTGGCACCCCATGTGGTAGACAGTTCCTCACCAGGGTCAAATCAGGGCCTTTCCCATGGTGAGGTGCAGGGATATATGAGAAGGTTTGGGTACAATGTGGATACCACAACTGCTCCACTCTGGGAGCACAGCACCATCATGCACAGGCTCCTCGTCAGCACCTCAGGAGAAGTATAATGTTTTAAAATGCTGGTCCCTAGTTTGTGACCAAAGCTGACAATGAGTGACTATTTTTAATGTTGGGTCATCCTGGAAAAGTGACTGTTGCCTGAGTTGTGTCTCTGTAGAGGATGGATATGTGAATTTAAGTGATGAGGTCTTCTCTATGGCCATCAGATCCATCTGTGCAGAAGTGTGACTAATGTCTGATGTTTGCAGTCATGTGTGCATGTGAATTTTGTTTATTGTAGGAGGGCACTGTGCATGTTGTCTTTGTGAAGAAAGTTTTCAGTTTTCAGGGTTTTGTAGCACAGGCAATCAACATTTAGCTGTAATATGCTTTTGTTCTGTGTTCAAGGCAGTGTGCATTTAGTGTGGGTCTGTGTCACTGGTGTAGTGTTTGTGCACAAGGGCTAAGTTGTGATGGAAGTGACTGTATGCGTATGGTGGTTGTTCAAGTAGGTGGAGGAAACTATGTCTGGTGTGATGGGAGGACTTTTTGTGGAGGTACAGAACGAAAGAGATGATTTATGGACTGACTGGTGTGCAGGAAACAGTCAGATGATCGCGAACACTTGGTTCCGATTACACCCAAGGAGATTGTATAATTGGAAGAGCCCCGGAAATAATTATAGAAATCAAATAGATTATATAACAATAAATAAAAGATACAGAAACTCAATTATAAATTGTAAAACATATCCAGGTGCTGACTGTGACAGTGACCATAACCCTGTCATAGCAGTGGTAAGATTAAGATTAAAGAACATGCAAGGGAGAAGAAGAGAATAAAAAATTAATCCAAAAGAACTGAGGAAAGAAGACATAAGAGAACAATATAGAATTGCAGTCCAAAATAGATACGAAGCACTTGCAGATGAGTGTGACATGAATGAAATGGAAAATGAGTGGAAATGTTTACAAAGAGCATATGTGGAACTAGCTGAGGAAATAATACCAAGGAAAGAAAGACGAGCAAGACAAGAGTGGATGACGGAAGACATACCTGAGTTGATGGAAGAAAGAAGAAAGTTTAAACATAGTAATGCAGTAAGATACAGAGAACTAAACAGAGAAGTCAAAAGAAGATGTTCTGCTGCAAAAGAAAATTGGATAAATGAACAGTGTGATGAGATAGAAGATTTGGCAAATAGGGATACACAGATGATGTATGAGAGAGTGAAAAACTTACTGGAAGAGGAAGGTTACGTACAGGTGAAGCAATAATAAAGAAGGATGGTGAGATAGCAATGGAAAAGGAGGAAGTACTCGACAGATGGAAGGAGTATATCGAAGAATTGTTCAGGGATGATAAAGCGGAGCAGTTACAGCTTGATGTAAAAATGACTGGCCCTGCTATTGGTGAGGATGAAGTAGAGAAAGCAATTAGAAAAATGAAGGCAGGAAAAGCAGTCGGAGAAGATGGTGTGGCAGTGGAAATGTTGCGTGCTCTGGGCAGGTTTAGTATTAGAAAGATAACCAGCATTGCAAATAAGATATACAATAGTGGAGAACTCTGACAATATGTGTAAGTCAATATTTTTAACTATACCAAAGAAACCGGGAACTCTAGAGTGCAATAAACATAGAACTATAAGTATAATAAGTCAAATAGTTAAAGTAATCTTAAGGATTGTGCTAGAGAGAATTAGAGCAAAGACAAAGAATGAGATAGCAGAAGAGCAGTATGGTTTTATTGAAGGAAAAGGAACAAGAAATGCTGTATTTATACTAAGGATGTTAAGTGAGAGAAGTATAGAGATGCAGAGAGATATGTATTTGTGTTTTATAGATTATGAGAAAGCATTTGACCAAGTCAGACATAAAGATTTAATTGATATATTGAAAAGTATTGGAGTAGATGGAAAAGACTTAAGAATGATATACAAGCTATACTGGAATCAGAAAGCGGCAGTAAGAGTGGGAGCAGATCAGAGTGATTGGATAGATATAAGAAGAGGAGTAAGACAGCGGTGCGTTCTATCTCCAGATCTGTTCTCCCCATACAGCGAGATGAGAATGAGATCAGCTGAAGGACGAGAAGGATTTAATATTGGAGGACGAAATATAAATAATATAAGATATGCAGATGATACGGTACTGATCGCTGACACTCAGGAGAAACTTCAAGATATTTTGACAGTGGTGAAGGAAACGAGTGAAGAAAAAGGTCTGACAATTAATGTGGATAAAACGGAAGTGATGGTAGTTAGTAAGAAGGCACAAGTCCCTCGGTGCAGTGTAAGAGTGAATGATAAGATGATTAAGCAGGTGAGAAGATTTTGCTACATGGGAAGCTACATTACGGAAGATGGTAGATGTAATGAAGAAATTAAAAGAAGAATATTTGAAGTGAAGAAGGCATTTCAGAAGATGAGAAATATGCTAAGTAACAGACACCTTTCAATACGAACAAGAAGAAGAGCAGTTAAAACTTATGTCTGGTCTGTGTTGTTATATGGATGTGAAGCTTGGACTATTAGTAAAAAGATGGAGATAAAGTTGGAAGCTTTTGAAATGTGGTGCTGGCGAAGGCTTTTGAAAATTTCTTGGACAGAAAGAATATCAAATGAAGAAGTGTTAAGGAGAATGGATGTCAGAAGAGAATTACTGGCACACGTAAGAGGACGACAGATGAGATTTTTAGGACATGTTATGAGAAGAGGAAAGATAGAGAACCTGAGTTTAACGGGAAGAGTCCCAGGTAGTAGAGCAAGAGGCATGCAAAGAGAGAAGAATAGTAAGAACAGCGAGGGGAGGATACACGGCTGGACAACTGCTGCAAATGACAGAAGATAGAGAGGTGTGGCATTCCATGGTCGCCAACGTGCTGTGGCATTGTCTGGTACTCGTAAGTGTAGAGCATGTGGCGTAGACTCATTCTGAAATAAATGAACTGAACAGATCCATGTATCCATGTAGTGCTTGTGATGTGCTGCAAACCAGGCAAAATGTATGGCATTTGTGGCCTTGGACTATTCTCAATATCTCTGTTAAGTTTGAGGAGGAGGGAAATGACTACCTGAATCATTTCCTTTGCGTAAAAAATGGTGTAGGAAGCATCTGCCTCCTGGCTAGAGACTGCACACCATTAAGGCTGACTGAGGTCCTTCTCATGGGATGAGGGGATGGTTGGGGAGGTTTTGCTCCTGGGCTAAAGTTGCAGCTGCTCCTCTATGCTTGGAATGCACAGCATCACCACAAATTGGCTCCCTTGATTGGTCTGCTGGATATTGAACACAAATTTTTGCCAGAGAGCCCTATATGGTGTATACCTACTGTACCTGCAACAGTTATCAGGTGGTGATAGGTGGGGGCATCTATCATCTACACACAATGTAGTGCTGCATACTTCTTCCTAAATGTCCATCAATCTTTTTCTGTTTGTCCTCTTCTCTTCCTATTTCTCCCATCCTTCCTGTCACTAAAACTCTTCTTTCCACTTCAGGTGGCTCTGCACTGACTGACAAGTCATACTGCTTCCAGTAATTCAGGAAACCATTTACGATGTTGAGCGGTAACCATTCAGCCGAATAATGGGGTGACGTGGAGCATACTATGGTGCCCTGGTAAATGCACCAAACCTCTACACTATACCCCGTACCTCACTGTGGCGAGGAACTGTCAGTCACAAAGGAACATCAATTCACTGCAAGGGACAGCCCAGAAGGAGTGGTTGCTTGCCTGTGGCAGATGGGTTCTGCTCGATCAGACAGACTAGGGTAGCACAAGAACAACAACAACAACAAGTCATCAGGTCATTCTAACTTACTTTCCATTCGACTCCATGTCACCCTGCTGGAAGTATGCAGCAAAGCGATGTAAATACTGATCATACGGTAGGAGGGCATGAGTCTCGGCTCCAAAGAAATTGTGGTACCAAACTCCAAGCACTGCCATAATGACTGGAATCTGTGGGAAAATAAAATAATAGCAAGTAGTAAAAACAGTGACAGTTAATCCAATATTATAACATTTGAGATGCAGAGGCCTGACATTCGGTTAGTACAGTCCAGAAAAATAATTAACAGCATGAGAAACAAAAAATTAAATAAAGAATTCAATTTTATTAATTTGGAAATCTTAAATTTCAATACAATATTTTATAAACAATTTTTTACTAAACTGCTTCTCCCCCCCCCTTCACCCCTAGACGCCGTGCTATTTATACCGCGGTCATTTCCCCAAATTGCTTGTTTTCAAACCTTAATACCTCAGGAAGTATAGCAGTTAGGGAAACAAATTAAAAACCATATCACTCAACAACTCCTCTTCTTGCGAATAAAAGCATCCCCAGGTCTACATCTTTTCTATCCTTAATGACCCAGAGCAGCTTGTACAGCACCCTACCCATAACCCTGACTGCCTTGGACAGAGTTCCAACATATATGACCTCTTCCTTATAACTAATCCTTCTGCTTGTGCTGTACATCTCTCCTCACCGTTGGGCTCCTCCGATCGCAATCTTATTACAGTACCTCAACCTGTCAAATTGTTCCAATAAGGCATGTGGACCCTCTAAAGAAAATTTGGTTGTGGCATTTTGGATCTGATGATTGGGAGGCCCTCAGGCAGGACTTCTTTGATTTTCCCTAGAATGATATTGTTTCCATGGCCGAGAGCCATCTGAGTGTGCCATGCGCATTACTGAGATCATCCTCTCAGGCATGGAAGCATACATTTCTTTCTCATATCCTTTGGGGAAAAAAAAAAAAATGGTTTTATCATCCTTGATCTAATTACAGAAAAACCTCGATATAACGGACTTCAGTAGACCGGAATTCGCTTTTATCGGACTCGAGGAGCTACCGGACTAAACTCCTATGTATCGGAAAAAGTCCGATACAGCCAGAAAGCAGTCCGGACTGCCTGACAACTTCAGCTATTTTCACCACAATAAGACAAGTAAAAGACATGTTTTTCAGTGCACAGTACAGTATTATTATACCAATTGATTAATGTAGTGAAGGCATAACACAGTACAATACTTCAGTGGTGGTGAAAACCACTGATGCAATCCGGACTAATGTCTGATATATCGGAAAAAGTCCGGATTAGCAGGGGTGACCATCATCTACTCACTTGATGTAGTGCTGCCTACTTCTTCCTTAGCCTTTATCATTCTTTTTCTGTGCCTGCCCTCCTCTCTTCCTATTTCTCCCGTCTTTCCTGTCACTTCTTATTGCTTTTCTTTCCTTTTCAGGTGGCTTTACATTGAGTGACAAGCCAAATGGTTTCCTGTAAGCCAAGAAACCATTTACAACGATGGGTGGTAACCATATAACCAAACCATACGTGCTCCCTACGTGTCAGTAAGTGGGTTGGTGGAGGGTTAGTGCCCCTCCCTGTAAAACGAATAACTCAAAGTCAAATGGCCACCCCTTACGGGATTGTGGCGTCTGGCAATAGATAGATAGACAGACAGAAGTCCGGATGTCGCTTTTATCGGAAAATCGCATATTTTGGACTGGCCTGAGCCCCAATTAGTCCGTTATAGTGAGGTCTTACTGTATGTCAAACACTAGGTCTACAAAAGGTACCGGAGCCAACCCATCCCTGAATCTCACTTTTTCTTTATGTTTCTGCCCGGAATCGTGCTAAATCTGTTTGCTTTGCTAAAAATAATTCATCCTCACTAAATGCCCTGAACTCTCCAACTCGAATTCTTCCCACTCCTTCTGGCACCATGCCAAAACCCTTTCTAACAACTTTACCTCATGATCCTTCCCTCCATGTTTCCACTCTGATGGCTCTGTAGCTATTTCTTCTACTGATAAAGCAGAAATCTTTGCTCAGACTTTCTCCTCCAATTCCAGATTAGACAATTCCAGTGCTGTTCCCCCATCTTTTACCCCCTCAACTTCCTCAAGGCTGACATTAAAATTTCCTCAACTGAAGTATTTTCTGCCATCACTGGACTAAATACTAACAAGGCATATGGATCTGATGGGGTCCCTCCTGTTGTTCTCAAGAACTGTGCTTCTGTGCTTACACCCCGCCTAGGTACACTCTTTCATCTTTGTCTATCAACTTGCACCTTTCCTTTTTCCTGGAAGTTTGCTCTCATTCAGCCTGTCCCAAAGAAGGGTGACCATTCCCAGCCCTCTAACTACTGTATCGCCAAATTACTTTAACATCCTGTATTTCAAAAGTTTTTGAGTCACTTCTTAAAAAAATAAAAAAAATAAAGCATCTTTATATCACAACCATCTTTCTGATCATCAGTATGGGTTCCATCAGAGACGCTCTGCTGGTGATCTTCTCACCTACCCCTCAGACTCCTGGTCATCTTCCTTTCGGGACTTTGGCGAACACTTTGCACTGCACTTGACATCTCAAAGGCTTTCGATCAAGTTTGGCATAAATCTTTAATTTTCAAACTGCCCTCTTACGGTTTCCATCCTTCTATCTATGCCTTCATCTCTAACTTCCTTTCTGGCCGTTCTATAGCTGCTGTTGTAGACGGCCACTTTTCTTCTCCTAGAGCTATCAACAGTGGTGTTCCCCAGGGCTCTGACCTATTACCAACTCTCTTCGTTCTATTCATCAATGACCTAAGCTATACATCTAACCCTATCTACTCATACGCTGATGACTCCACCCTTCACCTTTCCATTTGCTTCTTGCAGCATACATCTCAGCAGTTGCTTCAGCAAACAAGGGATGAGGTTATGTCACACCTAATGTCTGACTTGGCTCACATCTCTGACTGGTGTAAAAGTAACCTTGTTGTTTTTAATGCATCAAAAACAGTTCTTCCATCAAACTGACAAAAATCTTTCACAGGAGTACCCTCAAATTTTTAACAATATCCAGCTCAATCCTGCATCATCTTTAAACATAGCTGGGGTTTCATTCCCTCTGGATTTATCTTGGAAAGAACATATTACATCTTTTGTAAAATCTGCTTCCAAGAGATTGGGTGTGATAACTTGACTCGGTACCTTCTTTACCCCTGCACAGTTGTTGACTTTATATGTGCGTTTTATTCACCCCTGTGTAGAGTACAACTCTCATGTGTGGGGAGGCTTCCCACACACAGGTCTTCTCAACTGGGTGGAGGCAAAGGCTTTTTGCCTCATTAACTCCCCTCTTACCATCTTCCTTCAACCTGTCTCTTCACTGCACTGTTGCATGTTTATCTCTTTTCTATCACTACTTCAATGGTCACTGTTCCTCTGAAATGTCTGATTGCATCCTTCCATGACTACAGCAGGCACATACCACCCATCTAGCAACAAACTCTCATTCCTTTTCTGTCCAACTCTCTAATGCAAGTGTTAACCGTGACTCCAAGTCCTTCATTTTTGCTACACGTAAACTCTGGAACTGTTTCCCTCTGTCTGTTTTTTCTACTGCCTATGATCTCAAGTCTTTCAAACGCAGTGTGTCCAGTTATTCTCGAAACAAATGGATCTCGAATTTGGCTCTCTGCTATCCTGTTTTTGTTTTTTCTGGGAGGGAGCAATTTGCAGGCCCCTGGCCTTTGGCTCCTTCCTTGCAAAAAAGAAAAAGAAAAAAAAAGGGGGGGAGCTTGATCTCCTCACACACTCATCCACTATATCCCTCCACCTTCTTCTTGGTCTACCTTGCCTCCTCCCACCTTCAAATTCACTCAGATATACCTTTTCCACCACTCTATTGTTATCCATTCTCTCTACATGACCATACCATCTCAGTACACTCTCTTCAATTCTGGTGTCCACAGACTTCCTCAATCTGCATCTTTCACGAATCACATTACAGTATTTCATATTCTATCCACTCTCGGTACTCCACGTACATTCCTCAGCAGTCCCATCTCCACTGCTCTCACTCTCGACTTTTCATTTTCATGCCACACCATAGCTTCACATCCATAATGTTGAAGTTGGCACTAACACTCCTTCATGTAAGTCTTGTACAGCTGCAACACTCAAGCCTCTGTTTCTTCTTCATGCCTTCATAGTACCAGCTACTTTCTTTCCTTGTGTCACTCTACTTTCCACTTCGTTTCCACATTTTCCTCTCTTTTCTATCACTGTACCTAGATATTTAAGCTCTCTCACCAAATCCAGTCTCTCTCCATTCACTGTAACATCACACTGGGAGTCACCTTCTTTCAATTACCATCATTTTATTCTCTGCTACATTTACTCTCAAGGCACGACGGTCACAGACATCAGCAAAACTCTGCACTGCTCTACCAAGTTCTTGTCTGGTATTTGCAGTAGCACTGTATCATCAGCATACAACAAATCTGAGATAATCCATCCATCACCTATCATTATAGTGCCATCCCTCTCTCCATTACTCGTGTTTTCACTTCTCTCATCACCCCATCCATATATATATACTAACCAACCATGGGGACATCACACAACCTTGTTGCACGACCACACTGATTGTGAACCATTCACTTAGATGCCAATTTACGCTTACACATGCCTCACTACCATCATAAAATCTCTTGACGGCACCTAGTAGATTACCATCTACTCCATCCATGCGCGGAACCTTCCACAATCCTTCTCTGTCTACTTTGTTGTACGCTTTTTCCAGATCCATGAATGCCAAACACATCTTATAGTCCTTCTCACAAGCCTTCTCCATTATTTGTCTCACTGCAAATATCTGATCCATACATCCTCTGCTACTCCTAAAGCTATCCTGTTCATCACTCACTAGGACTTCTATCTCTTTTACATTCTCTATAATAATTCCTCCATATACCTTCATTACAAAACTGAATGAACTTATGCTCAACCCTCGGCTATCACAGGTTCGGCTATAGCGCCATATTGCTATCACACCTGTATAAAAAACTACCCAAATACCTTTATCACGCACTAAATGCCTGCTATCACGCACCAGATATGTTCGAAATTTTCAAAAAGGCTGGGCTCCGGTGTTCTGCCCAGCCAACAAAAAATTCACTCGGTGATTGGTCGCGTGACATTAGCGCCAGCCGAGTGCTGACTGGCCGCCCAATTGAGTCTCCTGCGCCGCCCGCCAAGCCATTCAAGTGCTCGTCCCCAGACCGCGAACAGCGATAATGAGAACAAGAACCTTTTTGTGATATTACAATGGCCAAATAACTCAAAGTCAAATGGCCACCCCTTAAGGGATTATGGCTATCTGGCAACTGATAGCTAGCTCACCCATAGCTGTATTCATTAATGACAGTGAATTGTCTTGTTATTGTTGTGACGGCGAATTTGATGACGGCAATTTGTCTGAAACCATCAGTCCTTGCTGACGACTTCTTTATAGATTTTTTTTTTCCTTTATTGTTGATGACTAATGGCTTTCAAAAATAGTTTCACACTGCATTTTTTTTTTTAATGGGCACCAAAACTTATTCCTGGCGAAATATGCGTGATGCTAGATGGCCATCAAAAGGGATATTAAGTTCTGTTTTTTATTAACCCTCCCTGTAAAACAAATAAGAGTCAAATGGCCACCCCTTACAGGATTTTGGCATCTGGCAATAGATAGATAGATAGATCACTCATAGCTGTGTTCATTAATGACAGCGAATTGTCTTGTTAATGTTGTGAAGCGAATTTGACTAGACGGCGAATTGTCCCGAAACCATCAATCCTTGCTGACGACTTCTTTATATATATATTTTTTTCATTTATTGTTGATGACTAATGGTTTTCAAAAATAGTTTCACACTGCCTTTTTTTTTTTTTTTTTAAATGGGCACTGAAACTTAATCCTGGCGAAATATGCGTGATGCCAGATGGCCATCAAAAGGGATATTAAATTTTGTTTTTTATTAATCCTCCCCGTAAAACAAATAACTCAAAGTCAAATGGCCACCCCTTATGGGATTATGGTGTCTGGAAATAGATAGATAAATAGATAGTATATTTCTAATTTGCAAGCTCATTTTTAGACTATTATATGTTATTATGTGGTACAAAAAGGGTATCTTAGGGGTAAATATTGAGGTCATATCACCAATTTGAATTATTACCAAAAGTTCTTCAATTCGGCTGTCGCGGTTTCGGATATAGCGCAGCCATAGCAGCACCAATTGGGTGTGATAGCCAAGGGATGAGTGTATGCCATGAAAATTCTTGCACTCACTTCACTCACCTATATTCTTGTACCGAGGTACAATCACAGCCTTTTTCCACTCTGCTGGCAGTTTCACTCATCCGTGCCTAGTTACATATTTCCAACAAGCACTTCATTCTGCTCTCTCCACTACACTTATTCATCTCTGCATACACCTCATAAACCCCAGCTGCTTTCCCATTTTTCAGTTGCTTCACAGAATTCTTCACCTGCGTGAGCGGCACGTTTCCTGGCATCGCACTGTTTCTCTGCACACCCCCAAAACCAATCAGGTTTACAGCGGTTCTGCTCTCTCTATTCCCATTTATATGGCTTTCAAAATACTCTTTCCATCTGGTCCTTATTGCATCCACATGGGTTAATAATCTACCACTTACATCCTTCACACTTTCACATTTCCTTCTGTTGTCACTTTTACATTTCCACACCTCTTCTAGAACAACTTCCTATTTTCATGATAAATTTGCTTTAATTTTTCTTCCTAGATCATCATTTACCTCCTCCTTTTTCCCCTTCAATAGTCTCTATATGTGCTTCTTGCTCTCAACATATTCAGTTCTTATTTCAACTGAACCCTTGTCCTGCAACCATTCAAGGCACTTCTTCCTCATTTCCTCCACTGCTCTCTTAACCTCTTCATTCCACCATGCCGTACCATTCTTCTTTGTTGTTACTCTTGCCACACCACACACCGCTTTAGCATTCCTAACTAATCAATTCCTAAATGCATTCCACAGGCTGTCCAGGTCCACTTCATTTCAATTCACTGATTCCAACTCCTCCCCTAATTGGGCCTGTATTCTTCTGCCATTTCTTTAATCCTCAGCTTCTCGACTTTCAGTCTTTCTCCCTGACTGCTCCTCTCTCTCCTGGTCCACCTCACTCCTTTCAACTTAATATTGCATACCACAATCATATGATCTGACTGACCTCCACATCGTCCTCTCATGGCACTCGTATAAGCAACCATTCCCAGCATCGACCTCTCTATGAGCACGTAATCAATCAGGCTCCTTTCAACACAATCCCCATTCCCTCTATAACACGTATATTTATGAGCATCTTTGTGTTTGAAGTACGAGTTACAAACACACAACCCCCCTTCCTGATATACATCCTTCAATCATTTCCAATTATCATTTTCTCCTGGTACTCCATTACAACCCACTATGTCATCCTGCTCTGAGTTCGTTCATAATACCCTGTACATTATTCTATAAATTTACAACCATTTTGGAAACATTTGAGGCACTTAAAGTAACAAAAAAAGCGACATATTATCGCCAGTAATTATTTCTCCATTTTGTTTAGATTTTACCGGAAATAAGTCATTTAAATAATTTTTTCATGAATCGTAATGAACCATAAGATGGGTCTGGAAAACTAAATACTCACTGACAGGTATGCCAAACACTTACCTTCAATTTTCATTTTCATTTTTGAAGGCTCCAACATGCTTCCATGTGTCGGCCTTGGTCACCTAATGGCGGCTCTCCACGCTGCTCGATCTCTGGCAACCTCCCTATTCAGTCCCTTAACCCTTAAGTCACATTTAATGACCTCGTCCCATGTCTTTCTCGGTCTACCCCTCCCCCAATATTAACACTTCTCACCCTCTGCACCCAATTATCATCCCCCATCCTCTCCACATGTCCAAACCACCTCAGCCTACTTCTCCTCATCACAACACCAATACACTCCAGTCCCATCCTACCTCTCAACTCTTCTATCGTAAACCCAGCCCCCCCAGGCCTTGCACGCAGGGACGCACTGCACATCCACCTAATCATTGTCATTTCTGTATGTTTAAACCTGCAAATATCATCTTCCTTTACTGCCCAGGTCTCACTACCATACAGCATCACACTCCTAACACATGCTGCATACAAAGACCCCTTAGCCCGTAAGGAGAGTTCTCTCAATGTCAGGAAAGGCAACAGCTCCCTGAACTTCTTCCAACCACTTCTCACTCTAGCAACCGAGCTAACTCCAGCCCCACCTCCGGCACATAACATGTCTCCCAGATAACAAAACTCCTCCACACACTCAAGAGACTCACCTGCAAGTTCAACCCTCTCACGCCTAACAATCCCACCTGCTCTCCCCGACACACCGCACACATGAAATCAGCATTATCTCGCAGTCTACCTCTAATACCACTACATCTCTTGTGCACCCATCTACCACAAACACTGCACAAGATGGAATTACTTCCCACACCCATGTGGCAAACTGCACATGGCCACTCTCCCTCTCCTCTGATTGTACCGCCACCAACCCTAGATATCATCACTTTTGTTTTATCTGCATTTACCCTTAA